>JAXCGZ010004804.1:0-5000 GCA_037179515.1 Halocaridina rubra | reverse complement strand
TAGTTAATCATCTTGATCTTCCTGCATAAAGATGAGTATTAGCATATAATGCAGGGTATGTTTTATGTAGATTTGCTATGTTCGCTCAGTGATATTAGTTTTACTTTCCTCTTAAATGTAGTTTTGCTTTGTTCAATATTTACTTTTTTTTCTACTTTGTTAATAAACAACAGCATATTTTACTTAATATATAAAAGAGGATGTTCACCAATACAAGCAGAATATTGAACTGATTTAATGATCAAATTCAGGGTTATATATATGTACAGCTATTTCAGTGGGAGGAGTTACAAACAACCTAAGAGTAATTATTGACCCATTTAATACAACTTTAAAATAACTTAATAATTACTAAATGATTACGTATTTACATTAATTACATATTTTGATAAAAAAATATTATTTACAATTTGTGCGTTTGTACAATGCTCCCCCCTTGGAAGAGACTAGGGCGTCCTGCCCTAGAGAAACGAATAGGATGAGGATCATCTTCTTGAAGGTAGGCGACTTTCAAGCGGTCAATGGATATCCACTCCTCAGTGCCACAGATGTTGAGGAGGAATGCTCTTGAACGTCATCGTATGACTCTGTACGGTCCAGGGTAAGGAGTTTAGAGGCGTCCGATGACTATCTGTTCTGATGAAAACAAACAAACAAACTTTATTTCCATTTCAATACAATGGGCATTCGTCAGCCAGGGCAAGCCCCAACCCCCCACTGTGGTGTCCAACCACAGCAGTTCCTGCCAGTAAACAGCTTAAACTCTCGGTCTTGGACGGGAACCGATCTTTCGACCTCGTGAATTCGAAGCCAGCGCGTCACCACTGTACTAGCCAGCAGGTGTGGGTGGCTGTGTTGAGGTCTCGTGGAATGAAAGTTTTTCTGTTATGCCGTGCCATATGAATTTTTTCTTGAGGAGCATAGCAGTTGATCGGCCGGAGGGATGAGAAAGTCCATGAATAAGTTGGAATATGTGTCGTCGAAGAGGCTGAGGAATCCAGGGGCGAGGTCATCCTGAAGTCACGTCACACAAAATGGTGGTCCCTTGTTCGTCTATTGGTAAAACTTTCCATTGAAGAGATGTGAGTGATGTACGACAAGATTGCGTTTCAGGATCTTGTATCTGTAGTTCTGCGAGGTGTCTGTAGTCGAGGCCAAGGCATATGGATGAAATAGTGTTTCTTGAAAGTGCATCAGCGACAGGATTCATTTTTCCCGAGACATGTTGCAAAGTACAGTTAAACTCAGATATAGTAGAGAGGTGTCTTTGTTGTCTTGCGGAACATGGATCTGTTCGCTTGGTTTAAGCATGGACAAGTGGAAGATGGTCCGTTTGGATGGTAAATGAGACACCTTCGAGAAAATGCTTGAAGTGGCGGACAGCGGAATATATAGCAAGAAGGTCCCTGTCGAAGGTGGAGTAATGGGTTTCAGCAGGAGTAAGCTTTCTACTGAAGAAGGCGAATGGTTGACAAACTCCATGATTAATCTGTTCGAGGACAGCTCCCACTGCAGTATTGCTGGCATCAGTAGACAAGATGAGAGGTAGACCAGGTGTTGGAAAATTAAGATGGGCTGCAGCAGAAAGAGCTTTTTTGGCAGCATTAAAGGCATCTGCTTGGGCAGGGTCCCAGGATAGTGATTTTGGTTTTCCAGCCAGTGCTGTATATAGTGGAGTCATTATTGACGCAATGTTTGGTAAAAAACGATGGTAATAGTTGACCATTCCTACAAATTCTTGCAAGGCCTTGATAGTAGTAGGCTTAGGGAATGTCTGGACGGCGGTTACTTTTTCTTGGAGGGGAAGGACACCCTTGGAGAAGATACAGTGTCCCAGGAACTCTACTTCTTTGACTCCAAATACACACTTGTCGTGCCTGACGATGAGATCAGCAGAGCGTAGACGTTCAAGAACTTGGTGGAGGTGTTTGGTGTGGGTGTCATGATTAGGAGAGAAAACTAGGATGCCATCCACATAAGCAACACAGAAGGGTAGGTCACCCAAAATCCCATCCATCATGCGTTGGAAAGTGGCTCCGGAGTTTCTGAGGCCGAAGTAAGAGTAGTTGAACGTATATGCTCCAAAGGGAGTGGTTATGGCGTGGGTGAGAGATAGAAACACTCCGGGGTCACCAATGTAACAACTGTAGTTACTTCAAACGGAAAACAAGAGTTATTTTACTTAATATATAAAAGAGGATGTTCACCAATACAAACAGAATATTGAACTGATTTAATGATGAAATTCAGGGTTATTTATATGTACAGCTATTTCAGTGGGAGCAGTTACAAATAACCCAAGAATAATTATTGACCCATTAAATACAACCTTAAAATAACTTAATAATTACTAAATGATCACCTATTTACAATAATTACATATTTTGATAAAAAATATTTACAATTTGTACGTTTGTACAATATATATATATATATATATATATATATATATATATATATATATATATATATATATATATGCACACACACATATACATTGGTTGTAATCTCTCAAGTAAGGTAGTAGGTAAGTTAAAGCACACACGTATTTACCAGAAAGTTAGTTCATTTGTCTTTCTCTAAGAAGGCAACCGTCCTAGCCCTTAGTAGAAAAGAGAGTTCGTGACGTAAAACCGAATCCATCTCTCTCTCTCTCTCTCTCTCTCACACACACACACACACACACACACACACACACACACACACACACACACACACACACACACACACACACGTAGCTAAGCTTGAAAAAGTTTAGAGACATGCCACGAAACTGGTGCCAGAAATATGCAATCTCAGTTATGATAGGCTGAGTGAATTAGACTTACCATCACTCGAAGCTAGAAGGTTGAGGGGGGATATGGTGACAGTCTTTAAATGTCTTTATGGTTATGATAGAGTGGATAGAGATCGATATTTTGATATGGGTGGCTCTAGAACTAGAGGTCATAATTTGAAGCTTTGTAAGAAAACTTCTTTGCAGGATGTAAGGAAGTACTTTTTTAGTGTAAGAGTAGTGGATAATTGGAATTCGCTAAACGAGGAGGTAGTTAGTGCTAACTCAATCCATAGTTTTAAGGACAGGTATGATAAGTATCACTAAGTACAAAATTAAACCGATCAGGAGACGGGAAGATAAGAGCTTTGGGCTCTTTCCTGTAACTACAGTTAGGTAATCACACACACACACACACACACACACACACACACACACACACACACACACACACACACACACACACACACACCTAACATCTCATCTCTGAATGAAGGTTTACAATAACCCCCCAGCGCACTGCTTTGGATATTCATAGAGTAGATACCCTTGGGCTCTGTAGTTGTTGATTGCGTGACATCTAGCCCTTTCTCTGTTACCAGTGGTGTTCCACAGGGCTCTGTTTTGTCACCTACTCTGTTCCTTCTCTTCATCAATGATCTTCTACAATCCCCATCTTCCTTTCTTTTTCATGCCTTTGCTGATGATTCTACCCTTCACATTTTCTTCACACCTTCATCTGCTACTCGTAATCAGTCTCGTATCATTCTTGCTTCTACTCTCAACTCCGATTTGCAGAGAGTATCTGAGTGGGGCACTCAAAATTTAGTTAAATTCAATGCCTCCAAGACACAATTTCTGGCTCTCTCTTTATCTTCTCCTCCTGATAACCCTATTGTCTTCGAAACTAACAAAATTTACCCTCTTAATTCTATCAACATATTAGGAATCCATATAGCCTCAAACTTGTCTTGGAGGAATCACATAATCCACATTTCTAAATCTTCATCCAAAATATTGGAGGTTTTGTTTCGTTTTTGTCATTACTTTTCCTCTTTGCAGTTGCTTAAAATTTATAAAGGTCTTATCTGTCCCTGCTTAGAATACTGCTCACACATCTAGGGTGCTTCTTCCTTTACTTATCTCCTTGATAGGGTTGAATCTAAGGCAGTGACTCATTAATGATCCCTTTTGTACTTCTAATCTAGATTCTCTCTCTCTTCGCCGTAAGGTATCTTCCCATTCTCTTTTCTATCGCGACTACTTCCATCGCTGCTCTGATGAGTTAGCGAGTTGCATCCCTCCCCTGCTGCTGAGGCCGCGTAACACTCGCCAAGTGGCTTCATCTCACAGGTACTCTGTGGAGATTTGTAGCTCGCGGATTGGTCAGTGCAGCGACTGCTTCTTCCCATCTACCTCCAGACTCTGGAACTCTCTTCCTCCTTTTGTCTTTCCTAATTCTTATGACCTTTCATTCTTCAAAAAGCTGATCTATCGTCATCTCAGGGCCTAGTCCTCCATATCTCTGGGTCCTCTGTACTTTGACTGTTTTTTTTTTTCCATCGTTTTCCTTTGTGTGACATTACCTCACCTATACCTTGTCCTTAATATTTTTCTTTTCCTTCGTCTTTGTGTTTTTCGTGCCCAGGGCTTTATTGATGAGGGCAGTTTCTGCCTGTCCCGGTGTCACACTAATAAAAAAAAAAAAAATAACCACCCTTCCCAGTTTGCTGCACTGAACGGGTGGCCCAGTTTGCTGCACTGAACGGGTGGGAGAAAATCACTTTGGCTCGCTTTACATATATACGGCCTACTCTAATACAGTATTTTTTTTTTTATTTATTCAGATAACTGTACATGGGGACATGTGCACATGGGCACTCCCAGTCATATTGCAGTTGATAACATTACAATCTATGTGGTTATGTATAAATAACATACTAATAGAATTTGCAATTAATTTTAAATATCATAGCAAGTAATTAATAATAAAATATAGTGTAATAATTGAAGAGTACTTGAAGAGTAATCATTGTGACAATATTTTCAATAGCCCTTGTTGAGTGCTATCATTTAAGTTGCATTTCACTTTTCAACAGTACTACTGCAGACAATTTGAAGCAGATATAGAATAACAATTTTCAGGTTAGAATAATAAGTAGCTACATACATATATATGACGTAGGGATTTTATTATTATCCCACCGAGCGTCACCACTGACGT
>JAXCGZ010004803.1:0-30014 GCA_037179515.1 Halocaridina rubra | reverse complement strand
TATATATATATATATAAATATATATAGATATATATATATATATATATATATATATATATATATATATATATATATATATATATTATATATATATATATATATATATATATATATATATATATATATATATATATATATATATATATATATATATATATATATATATATATATATATATATATATATATATATATATATATATATATATATATATATATATATATATATATATATATATATATATATATATATATATATATATATATATATATATATATATATATATATATATATAACCAATTAAGCACATTACATATGTGAAAACATGAATCATTTTTTACCCCGACCGGGACTCGAACCTAGGACTTATGATTACTAAGTCAAGGCGCTACCACTACACCACAGAAGGTTAAAAGGAATCCAACCTTATAGCTTATATCTGCTATACTTAGGAATGAACGCATTCTAACTGAATGCCACTATGTTCATATTACAGATTCCCCAACCTCACTTGTGGCTTCATTTTAGCATTTAATTCAATTCCCAATCTCATTCGGGCCATGAAATAACCAATTAAGCACATTTCATATGTGAAAACAGGAATCATTTTTTACCCCGACCGGGACTCGAACCTAGAACTTATGATTACTAAGTCAAGTCACATATGTAATGTCCTTAATTGGTTATTTCATGGCCAGAATGAGATCATATTACTGATTCCCCAGACTCACTCATGGCTTCGTTTTAGCATTTAATTCAATTCCCAATCTCATTCGGGCCATGAAATACCAAATAAGCATATTACATATGTGAAAAGATGAATCATTCTTTACCCCATCCGTGACTCGAACCTAGGACTTGTGATTACTAAGTCAAGGCACTACCACTACACCACAGAAGGTTAAAAGGAATCCAACCTTATAGCTGATATCTGAATGCCACTATGTTCATATTACCGATTCCCCAACCTCACTCGTGGCTTCGATTTAGCATTTAATTCAATTCCCAATCTCACTCTGTGGTGTGGTGGTAGCGCCTTGACTTAGTAATCATAAGTCCTAGGTTCGAGTCCCGGTAGGGGTAAAGAATGATTCATGTTTTCACATATGTAATGTGCTTATTTGGTATTTCATGGCCCGAATGAGATTGGGAATTGAATTAAATGCTAAAACTAAGCCACGAGTGAGGTTGGGGAATCTGTAATATGAACATAGTGGCATTCAAATAGACTGCGTTTATTCATAAGTATAGCAGATATAAGCTATAAGGTTGGATTCCTTTTAACTTTCTGTGGTGTAGTGGTAGCGCCTTGACTTAGTAATCATAAGTCCTAGGTTCGAGACCCGGTCGGGGTAAAGAATGATTCATGTTTTCACATATGTAATGTGCTTATTTGGTATTTCATGGCCTGAATGAGATTGGGAATTGAATTAAATGCTAAAAAGAAGCCACGAGTGAGGTTGGGGAATCTGTAATATGAACATAGTGGCATGCAGATAGAACGTGTTCATTCCTAAGTATAGCAGATATAAGCTATAAGCTTGGATTCCTTTTAACCTTCTGTGGTGTAGTGGTAGCGTCTTGACTTAGTAATCATAAGTCCTAGGTTCGAGTCCCGGTCGGGGTAAAGATATATATATATATATATATATATATATATATATATATATATATATATATATATATATATATATATATATATATATATATATATATATATATATATATATATATATATATATATATATATATATATATATATATATATATATATATATATATATATATATATATATATATATATATATATATATATATATATATATATATATATATATATATATATATATATATATATATATATATATATATATATATATATATATATATATATATATATATATATATATATATATATATATATATATATATATATATATATATATATATATATATATATATATATATATATATATATATATATATATATATATATATATATATATATATATATATATATATATATATATATATATATATATATATATATATATATATATATATATATATATATATATATATATATATATATATATATATATATATATATATATATATATATATATATATATATATATATATATATATATATATATATATATATATATATATATATATATATATATATATATATATATATATATATATATATATATATATATATATATATATATATATATATATATATATATATATATATATATATATATATATATATATATATATATATATATATATATATATATATATATATATATATATATATATATATATATATATATATATATATATATATATATATATATATATATATATATATATATATATATATATATATATATATATATATATATATATATATATATATATATATATATATATATATATATATATATATATATATATATATATATATATATATATATATATATATATATATATATATATATATATATATATATATATATATATATATATATATATATATATATATATATATATATATATATATATATATATATATATATATATATATATATATATATATATATATATATATATATATATATATATATATATATATATATATATATATATATATATATATATATATATATATATATATATATATATATATATATATATATATATATATATATATATATATATATATATATATATATATATATATATATATATATATATATATATATATATATATATATATATATATATATATATATATATATATATATATATATATATATATATATATATATATATATATATATATATATATATATATATATATATATATATATATATATATATATATATATATATATATATATATATATATATATATATATATATATATATATATATATATATATATATATATATATATATATATATATATATATATATATATATATATATATATATATATATATATATATATATATATATATATATATATATATATATATATATATATATATATATATATATATATATATATATATATATGTATATATATATATATATATATATATATATATATATATATATATATATATATATATATATATATATATATATATATATATATATATATATATATATATATATATATATATATATATATATATATATATATATATATATATATATATATATATATATATATATATATATATATATATATATATATATATATATATATATATATATATATATATATATATATATATATATATATATATATATATATATATATATATATATATATATATATATATATATATATATATATATATATATATATATATATATATATATATATATATATATATATATATATATATATATATATATATATATATATATATATATATATATATATATATATATATATATATATATATATATATATATATATATATATATATATATATATATATATATATATATATATATATATATATATATATATATATATATATATATATATATATATATATATATATATATATATATATATATATATATATATATATATATATATATATATATATATATATATATATATATATATATATATATATATATATATATATATATATATATATATATATATATATATATATATATATATATATATATATATATATATATATATATATATATATATATATATATATATATATATATATATATATATATATATATATATATATATATATATATATATATATATATATATATATATATATATATATATATATATATATATATATATATATATATATATATATATATATATATATATATATATATATATATATATATATATATATATATATATATATATATATATATATATATATATATATATATATATATATATATATATATATATATATATATATATATATATATATATATATATATATATATATATATATATATATATATATATATATATATATATATATATATATATATATATATATATATATATATATATATATATATATATATATATATATATATATATATATATATATATATATATATATATATATATAGTATAATATAAATATATATATATATATATATATATATATATATATATATATATATATATATATATATATATATATATATATATATATATATATATATATATATATATATATATATATATATATATATACGTATATATATAAAAATATATATATATATATATATATATATATATATATATATATATATATATATATATATATATATATATATATATATATATATATATATATATATATATATATATATATATATATATATATATATATATATATATATATATATATATATATATATATATATATATATATATATATATATATATATATATATATATATATATATATATATATATATATATATATATATATATATATATATATATATATATATATATATATATATATATATATATATATATATATATATATATATATATATATATATATATATATATATATATATATATATATATATATATATATATATATATATATATATATATATATATATATATATATATATATATATATATATATATAGATATAAATATAAATATATATATATATATATATATATATATATATATATATATATATATATATATATATATATATATATATATATATATATATATATATATATATATATATATATATATATATATATATATATATATATATATATATATATATATATATATATATATATATATATATATATATATATATATATATATATATATATATATATATATATATATATATATATATATATATATATATATATATATATATATATATATATATATATATATATATATATATATATATATATATATATATATATATATATATATATATATATATATATATATATATATATATATATATATATATATATATATATATATATATATATATATATATATATATATATATATATATATATATATATATATATATATATATATATATATATATATATATATATATATATATATATATATATATATATATATATATATATATATATATATATATATATATATATATATATATATATATATATATATATATATATATATATATATATATATATATATATATATATATATATATATATATATATATATATATATATATATATATATATATATATATATATATATATATATATATATATATATATATATATATATATATATATATATATATATATATATATATATATATATATATATATATATATATATATATATATATATATATATATATATATATATATATATATATATATATATATATATATATATATATATATATATATATATATATATATATATATATATATATATATATATATATATATATATATATATATATATATATATATATATATATATATATATATATATATATATATATATATATATATATATATATATATATATATATATATATATATATATATATATATATATATATATATATATATATATATATATATATATATATATATATATATATATATATATATATATATATATATATATATATATATATATATATATATATATATATATATATATATATATATATATATATATATATATATATATATATATATATATATATATATATATATATATATATATATATATATATATATATATATATATATATATATATATATATATATATATATATATATATATATATATATATATATATATATATATATATATATATATATATATATATATATATATATATATATATATATATATATATATATATATATATATATATATATATATATATATATATATATATATATATATATATATATATATATATATATATATATATATATATATATATATATATATATATATATATATATATATATATATATATATATATATATATATATATATATATATATATATATATATATATATATATATATATATATATATATATATATATATATATATATATATATATATATATATATATATATATATATATATATATATATATATATATATATATATATATATATATATATATATATATATATATATATATATATATATATATATATATATATATATATATATATATATATATATATATATATATATATATATATATATATATATATATATATATATATATATATATATATATATATATATATATATATATATATATATATATATATATATATATATATATATATATATATATATATATATATATATATATATATATATATATATATATATATATATATATATATATATATATATATATATATATATATATATATATATATATATATATATATATATATATATATATATATATATATATATATATATATATATATATATATATATATATATATATATATATATATATATATATATATATATATATATATATATATATATATATATATATATATATATATATATATATATATATATATATATATATATATATATATATATATATATATATATATATATATATATATATATATATATATATATATATATATATATATATATATATATATATATATATATATATATATATATATATATATATATATATATATATATATATATATATATATATATATATATATATATATATATATATATATATATATATATATATATATATATATATATATATATATATATATATATATATATATATATATATATATATATATATATATATATATATATATATATATATATATATATATATATATATATATATATATATATATATATATATATATATATATATATATATATATATATATATATATATATATATATATATATATATATATATATATATATATATATATATATATATATATATATATATATATATATATATATATATATATATATATATATATATATATATATATATATATATATATATATATATATATATATATATATATATATATATATATATATATATATATATATATATATATATATATATATATATATATATATATATATATATATATATATATATATATATATATATATATATATATATATATATATATATATATATATATATATATATATATATATATATATATATATATATATATATATATATATATATATATATATATATATATATATATATATATATATATATATATATATATATATATATATATATATATATATATATATATATATATATATATATATATATATATATATATATATATATATATATATATATATATATATATATATATATATATATATATATATATATATATATATATATATATATATATATATATATATATATATATATATATATATATATATATATATATATATATATATATATATATATATATATATATATATATATATATATATATATATATATATATATATATATATATATATATATATATATATATATATATATATATATATATATATATATATATATATATATATATATATATATATATATATATATATATATATATATATATATATATATATATATATATATATATATATATATATATATATATATATATATATATATATATATATATATATATATATATATATATATATATATATATATATATATATATATATATATATATATAAAGCCCCAGAAACACGCAATAAACTTCTAGACAAGCACATAAAGGATAATCAAGAGTTAAGAAAACTTCTCGTCTCAAAAGCTTCCATTCATGCACATGAGAATTGCAAAAATATTAAACTGTCTGAAAATTAAATACTTGCCATATGCGATAAAGTAATAGAAGCAAAAAGCAATTAAACATTTCGAATTATCTCGAGAAAACCTGCCACAGAGTCATTCAACGTGCTTTAATGTAATGCAGTACTTTCTTTGTAACAGAACGTAAGTTTAAGGTGTATATATAATCAACAAAACGAGAGCATTTCCATATCCAGACCACAAGAATGCCGAGGTATGAGAAATGTCATGAAGGAATTAGGTCGTTTTGAAAGGGTAAATGCTAAATATGTATTTATATACGACAAGATCTGGCACTATCACATAGAAAGTTTCATAAGAAGATAGATAAAGGTGATAGATTTATATCTGATTTTAATGTCAGTGTAGAAGATCACTGCAGAGACAGCATGCAAACCTAGGTTTTAGTGAGTTCAGGACCTTGGAAATCTGAGAATATCTGAACCTCAATTGTGAGATCTTTAGAAGTGACATAATTCATATCAGTTTTAAAATATGATAAGAAAATTTCCTGATATATAATCATATGCAAAGAGGTATGAAAATTACCTAATAAAGTGTAGGTATATACAATTAGTCATTGAGTTTGTTTGATTGTTTATGTTAACTAACCAGAGTCATTGCATTTGGGGAAATAACATTGAAAAAGTGACTTTAAAAATACAGGTATTTAACATGGGCAACAATAATTATTTCATCGTTCTTGTGTTAGCATGTCAGCAGTGACGTTTAGTTAGCCAAACTATTAATTATAATATTTAATATGATACATTATAATATGTATCACTAAGCAAGCTATTATCGTTAGGTATTAAGACACCGTGCAATGTGAAAAGAAGCATAGGTCAAAGAAAAAATTAAGGTAATACCTGATGGAGCATTATAAATACGATTGATGGCGCCATGGCACCAGCCGCCCATTGAAAGACTACGAATGAAGGTATTAGGATGCAACTAGGACTGGTCCAGAAAGTTCCAGGTTGAGTATTCCTTCAGGACGGTTCTTTCCTCATGCCTACATCTACACTGAATATTCTGGTGTATTCATTATACATCTCTTGCTATTCCATTACATTTGACAAGTCACAACATTCTGCATATCTGTCTCTTTTACTTTCCATTTCCTCACATTTGTTATTATTTATGGAAGGTTCACAATTAATGGCCCCCAGTACCCGCCATAGTGGGGTGCGAAGAATCTCTGGGGATCGTGTTGACTCCACCATTGGCTTGAGGGCAGACACGCCTGGTGGTAGTAATGGTTCTGCTCTTAACCTTGCACCTCCCAATAGATTTGCTTCTTTCACTCTTCACTATTCAAACATTCATGGGCTGAACTCTAATCTTTCGTCTGTGGAACAGCACTTAGGCACTTTCCTCCCTAACCTGCTCCTCCTATCTGAAACCCAGCTGTCTATACATGCTTCCACTGACTCATTCCAAATCTCTCACTATAATCTGTATACTCGTTTCATTCCAAAGGTGGGGTCTGTGCATACTGCAACACTAACACTCCTACTGTGAGGCTCATGGACCTTGAATCTCCTGACTTTGATGATCTCTGGCTAAAAGTCTACCTCTCCACTACCACTATCATCCTTTGCTTCTGCTACTGTTCTCCAAAATCCACTGAGTTTGTGTCTCTCTTTGAATATCTCTCTTCGTGCCGTGAGTCCTTGCTCTCTTCTCACCCACATGCCGAAGTTCTCTACATTGGAGACTTCAATGTACACCACAGTGAGTGGCTTCATTCTTCTCACACTGATGTGGGAGGAAGCGAGGCCCTTTCTTTCTCTATTACTCACGATCTGGAGCAAATTATCAAATATCCTACTCGCGTTCCTGATCGTCACGAACGTGCTGCAAACACTCTTGACCTATCTTTTACTTCTAACCTTTCAAACTACTCTTATTCTGTGCTTTCCCCTCTTGGTAAATCTGACCACTCTATGATCTCTGTCTCTTCCAATTTTGCTCCCCCACCACCAATCCCTCCTACTCAGTGCCGCCTTTGGCACTTCGAGTGTACCTAACATGAAAATCTGCGAAACTTTCTCTTTGACTTCCCATGGGATGACCACTGCTCTCCGTCCCGCAACCGTGATCAGGTAGCTCTAAAAGTTGCCGAGATCACGACAGCGGGAATGAAGGCATACATCCCCTCTTCTACAAAAACTTTCTCTCCCCCTAAACCTTGGTTTGACCGTGCCTGCTCCATGGCTATCCAGGCTAGGAATCAGGCTCACCGATCTTACCTTGCCTCTCCTTCCAATTTAACTTGCTCTGCTTTTATTATAGCTAGGAAGTGCTGTACTGCTCAGATTCGAAGGCCTAAGACTTCCTCTCATAAGAAGGAAAGTTGATGACCTTAACTCCTCTCCCACTGAAAATGCTTCTGGTCCTTAGCCAAAAACCTCTCCAAAAACTTCTGTAAATCAAGCTTTCCCCCTCTCATTTGTTCTGATGGTTCTATAGCTTGCTCTCCCACTGACAAAGCCACTCTCTTTGGCTCTCATTTTTCTGTCAACTCTTCTATCAACGATTCCAGCGCACCTGTTCCTTAGTTTTTCCCCTCTCTAGCCCTATGCCCTCACTTATTCTTTTTTCACGCAAAGTTCATAAGGTTCTTCGCTCGCTAAAGACGAACAAGGCATCTGGTCCCGATGATATCCTTGCAAGGTTCCTGAAGGAGTTTGCAGTTGAACTGGCTCCCGTGCTTTGCCGTCTTTTTCGCCTCATTCTGTCAACCAGTATCTATCCTTCATCCTGGAAGCATGCTCTAGTCCAACCTGTTCCTAAGAAGGGTGACTGCTCTATTCCTTCTAACTACCGACCTATTGCTCTAACCTCCTCTATTGCTAAAGTTTTCGAAACTTTGCTCAATGCTCACTTCTTGAAATGCCTTAAATCTAACTCACTTATCTCCGATCACCAGTACGGCTTCTGCAAGGCAATATCCACTGGTGATCTCCTGTCCTATCTTACTCATGTATGGTCATCTTCCCTGAGGAACTATGGGGAATCCTTTGTCGTCGCCCTTGATATCTCTAAGGCTTTTGACAGAGTCTGGCACAAGGCTCTGTTGGCCAATCTCCCTGCCTATGGCTTTACCCCTTCTTTCTGTTCTCGGATTTCCAGTTTTCTTACTGACCGTTCTATATCTGTAGTTGTTGATGGCGCGACATCTAGCCCTTTCTCTATTACCAGTGGTGTTCCACAGGGCTCTGTTCTTTCAATTACTCTCTTCCTTCTCTTCATCAGTGATCTTCTACAATCCCCATCTTCCTCTCTTCTTCATGCCTTTGCCGATGATTCTACCCTTCACTTTTCCTCTGCCTTTTCTTCACAACCTTCATCTGTTACTCGTAATCAATCTCGTATCACTCTTTCTTCTACTCTTAACTCCGATTTGCAGAGAGTATCAGAGTGGGTCACTCAAAATTTAGTTAAATTCAATGCCTCCAAGACACAGTTTCTGGCTATCTCTTTACCTTCTTCTCCTCCTGACAACCCTATTGTCTTCAAAACGAATGAAATTTACCCCCCTTAACTCTATCAATATATTAGGAATCCATATAGCTTCTAACTTGTCTTGGAGGAATCACATAATCCAAATTTCTAAATCTTCATCCAAAAAGTTGGGGGTTTTGTTCCGTTTTCGTCATTGCTTTTCCTCGTTGCAGTTACTTAAAATTTACAAAGGTCTTATCTGCCCCTGCCTAGAACACTGCTCACACATCTGGGGTACTTCTTCCTTTACTTATCTTCTTGATAGGGTTGAATTTAAGGCAGTCAGACTCATTAATGATCTTTTTCTTAGTTCTAACCTGGATTCTCTCTCTCTTCACCGTAAGGTATCTTCCCTTTCGCTTTTCTATTGCTACTACTTCCATCGCTGCTCTGATGAGTTGGCTAGTTGCATCCCTCCTCCACTGCTGAGGCCGCGTAACACTCGCCAAGCGGCCTCATCTCACAGGTACTGTGTGGAGATTTGTAGCTCGCGGATTGGTCGGTGCAGCGACTGCTTCTTCCCATCTACATCCAGAATCTGGAACTCTCTTCCTCCTTCTGTCTTTCCTAATTCTTATGTCCTTTCATCCTTCAAAAAGCAGATCTATCGTCATCTCAGAGCCTAGTCCTCCATATCTCTGGGTCCTCTGTACTATGACTGTTTTTTTCTGTCTGTCGTTTTCCTTTGTGTGACATTACCTTTCCTCTGCCTTGCCCTTAACCTTTTTCTTTTCCTTCGTCTTGGTATTTTCTCGTGCCCGGGCCTTTATTGATGAGGGCAGTTTCTGCCTGTCCCGGTGTCACACTCTTAAAAAAAATAAATAAAAAATTAATGTTTGAAGAAACTTCAACATAATTATCTCGCAGACATTAAGAATTCCAAATAGAATAATCAAATACTTTCTCATATGCAAAAGCTGGTGCTGTGCTATCATCTCTGGAGGTTCTGTTTTGTAAGTTTTTTCCATATAGCCAGGTTTTATATGACGTCTATTGTTCTAAAGGGTCCTTAATACTTTATGTGTAGCAAATATTGTAAGTCTTTTAATATATCCTTATCTCTAGTGAAGTTATTATAAGTGAAAAGGTTTTAATACCTCACTCATATATGTTTGTCAAATTGAATCTCTGAAAATAAACTTAATTGCTATGAAGTTACTTTTAAAGTTCTCTAGATACTGAAATACTACGACATCAAGGAAAGGAATTTCTCACCAAACAATTCAAAAGAACGAGTAAAATACTGGTTTTAAGAGGGGGAAGAAATTTAGAAGATAGGTAGAACGAGCTCGTTTTTTACAACCTTAATTTTGTATATCATGATGAGAAGGGTTACTTTTATGGTAAAGAATGACAATTATCAGAAATATCTGTTTCAGTGAGACGAGAGTACTAAATATTTTTCTTTGGTTTTTCTTGATGGAAAAAGAAGCTAGAAAATAGATAAAATCAAAGAGAAGTGAAAATGTGTCTATTGAAGGAACAAGGTAATTCTTGATAGGAAGGATTGTTAAGAAAGCAAAGTAGAAATTGGACCCACTACCTTTATTGAGGCAATCAAACAGATGGTTCAAATCACAAGGATGACAATAACAATGGGGGAGGTGAATATAATGCTACTGTATATTTGTCATTTTTTTTTCAGACAGTATTCAGGAGAAGGACTTCTTAATAGGCAATGCAGGAAATGGATTGGACCCATTAAGTTCAATAAGTGGAATAAAATACTAGGCAAAAAAAAGCGCTATAAATCTAAGGTGCAATTCGAATCCAACAAGGGTTATCTGACAGGTTAGGATGACGACAGATGAAGATCCTAAGGGTGCACCATGTTGAAAGTGAAGTTTTTCAGCAGAGCTGGAAAGAGCTAACGCAATGTCGAAGAAAAAAAGAAGGCTATGCATAAAAATGAACAAAATGTGGCATCCAAGACTGATATTTGCAACTTAATATTGACACAGAAAATGAGAGAAAATGTTTTGTAGGAGTAAAAACTTTTTTTGTTGGATGTTCACCCTTGAGGGTGAGCGGACCTTCCACTTGTGGCCCGCAGGGAGTAAAAACGTTACTCCATTTTGAACTAGTAAATAAGATTAGTGGAATGATAGGAAACAAAACGAAAATGAAAGAAGTATAATTGAAAAAAAAAAACATATATTATTATTTGATTTAAAAATATGGAATAATTAAAAGTGCCAGGCAATCACACATGAAATTCACCCAAAAATATTCACTTATTTTTAATGCCATATCCTATTACATACTCGTTTGTTCCTAGACATGTCGCAATGTGATTCCCAAAATTGTTGTTACGTATTTTAACAAATTCAGTCACACCAACGAGAACCAAATTTAAACCAAGAAAAAATATTGTAACTGATTCCAAGTATAGAAAAGAATGCAATGCAAATACGGCCACACACACACACAAACACACACACACACACACACACACACACACACACACACACACACACACACACACACACACACACACAAACATACATACATACATATATACATACATACATTCATACATACATACATACATACATACATACATACATACATACATACATACATACATACATACATACATACATACATACATACATACATACATACATACATACATACATACATACATACATACATACATACATACATACATACATACATACATACATACATACATACATACATACATACATACATACATACTTACATACATACATACATACATACATACATACATGGCAGGGGAGACTTGAAGAAAATAAAGCTAGGGTTGTAGACCTGATAAGAAAGCTTGGAGTAGTATGTGGTCCTGAGGATATTGTAAACATACACCAACTAGGTAAATATTCGAGGGAAGGAAAGCCGAGACCAACAAAAGTAACCTTTGAGAGAGGGGAAACATGTAGGGAAATATTGTTGAGAAAAAAAAGTCTAAAAGACCTTCAAGAATTCAAAGAAGTGTTCATTAGACAATACAGAACACAGGAAGAGATGGGAAAGATCAAAAACTTGTTGCAAGAGGCAAGAAGGTTAAATGATGAAAGAAATGAAGAAGAGAAGAAAAATTTTCATTACAGAGTTCTTCCAGACAAAGGGGAGATAAAGAAGATAATGACAGAAGATCAGGGGATGGGGCCTCATTAAGATTGTTATACACAAATGCTGATGGATTAGCTGGTAAGGCAGTAGAATTAAAAGATAGGACTCACAACAGTAAGGCAGATATAGTAGCAATTACAGAGACTAAGTTGAGTGAGGACATAAACAGTGTCACAGTTTTTCCTAAGGGTTTCAGTATACTAAGGGTTGAAAGATCTGAGAGAACTGGTGGAGGGATAGCACTGCTCATAAGTGAAAGGATTCAAGTTGAAGAAATAAACTTGGCTATAGAAAGTGAGTTCAAGGAATTTCTTGTTGCTCGCATAAATACTGGGTCAGAGAGCATTATAATAACTGTTGTATACAACCCACCAAGGAACCAAAATAGGCTTGAAGTTTATGAGGAAAGTCATATAGGTACTATTGAAGTCATAAACTCAGTTGTTAACATGGCACGGGGAAAAAAATGTAGGATTTTGATAATGGGAGACTTTAATCATAAAGAGATAGATTGGATAAATCTTGACCCACACAGTGGTGAGGACTCATTCGGGGCAAGATTCCTAGATTGCGTACAAGGGAATTCCCTACACCAACATGTAATGGAACCAACAAGGGCCAGGGGTGGGGATGAGCCATCACTACTTGATCTAGTGTTCACAGATAATGTGTTGGATATTGAAAAAATGGAGTATGAACCACCAATCCATCAGCGCTTTGCATACCTCTGTGGCTGTAAGGTTGATGTTCTCTAATACCGGCCCTTGAGCTTCTATCACTGCAATCTGAGGGGGTGGGGTATTTTCTACTGTAAATACTGACTGAAACTCCTTGTTCAATTCTTTGCAGATCTCTTCATCCGTCTCAGTGATGCTTCCATCCGCTCTCTTTAGCCTTGAAACCTGTTCTTTTACCTTCAGTTTTCCTCTGATAAAGCTGTGGAAAAGCTTGGGATTTTCTTTAGCCTTCCTGGTGATGTCCCTCTCATAGTCTCTCTCTGCCTCTCTCCTTTTACTTAAGTAGTCATTTCTTGCTCTTTTGTAGGTTTGCCAGGCATTTATGTTTTTTCTCCTCCTATACCTTTTCCAGCATTTGTCTCTCCACTCCTTAGCTCTTTTACACCCATTATCGAACCAATTCTCTCTGGCATGAATTACACCTACTTTGGTGACAGGTATGCAGCAATCTACTATCTTCCCATATTTCTCACAAAAGATGTCATACATTTCTTGTACAGATTTGTTGTAAAATAAGGTTCTCCAGTCAATAACTGCAAAAAGCTCATTCATTTTGATGTAATCTCCTTTCCGATAGTTCCTCCTCATGTCCTCAGTGCCTCTACTCTCAGGAAGAATATCCTCAATGATATACTCCATCAACAACACACAGTGGTCACTCTTTCCAATTGGTGGTTCATACTCCATTTTTTCAATATCCAACACATTATCTGTGAACACTAGATCAAGTAGTGATGGCTCATCCCCACCCCTGGCCCTTGTTGGTTCCTACATTGCGTGGGGTAAACGCATTGGAAGTATGAGTTAATAAAACAATGCATTTTATAGAAGAAAATAATTAGCAACGACTGTATAACGGTATAGAAAGTGGGCATGGCATATCTAAGTGATACAGAGCTGAACCCCCTTCGTTCTGTGGTAGAGAAGTGATATTTTCCCAAGTTTAAGACGAGGATGTAAATGGAACAGTAGTGTTGTCTTTCGTCTCCTGTCTATGTCAAATCAATTGCTACAATCAGTGCAACTATAATAATAATGATGATAATAGAAATGATAATGACATAAATTATAATAAAATAAATGAGTTTCCTACAATTAATAATAATAATAATAATAATAATAATAATAATAATAATAATAATAATAATAATAATAATAATAATAATAATAATAATAATAATAATAATAATAATAATAATAATAATAATAATAATAATAATAATAATAATAATAATAATAATAATAATAATAATAATAATCATAATAAACTACACAAATAAAATAACAGAGCATTGGTTAAAAAACAAAGTGTCCTGTGAGCAAAGACATGTAAAAATAAAAAAAAATTCATAATCCTGTTCTAGGTTTCATCACCTATAAAATGCCAATAAAATGTAATAAAAAAAAAAGGTCGTTTGCCCATCTATACCCTGGATCTCCTGAAACGGCCCATGGGTTATGGGTCCCCAAAGAGTAATAAGCGAAAGTCGTAACAAGATTCTAAAACGTAAGAGAAAGGGAAGAAACTCATTTTTATTGTGTTGTGTACTTACTAAGCACACTAAAAATAATCTTAGAAGAGGAAAATAATTTATAGTGTTCTTTAGGTCATTTAGGCATCGCGAGGTTGGGGTTTGTCTTGTTCAATAAGTATTTACTTAAATAAAGGCTTTGAATAAAATAAGATAATATAAAGCTTATATTTTTATTAATTTGTACATGACATGTGTGATTAGGCTGTGGTTTTTTATCTTCTGTGAGTATTCAATAAATAAATAAATCCCTTATTTGTAATATATGATTTGTATATATATCTGTAATTAAATATATTCATAAAGTGTTTACCGAAAAAAAATCTATTAGATAAGATGAGTATTATTCCTAAAGTTTCCCACCGTCTTATACTCATCTAATGGTGATGGTAGGAGTTATTTTATACAGTAAATACTCACAATTTTTTTTTTTTTCAGATGAAAAAAGAACTTCTTGTAGATTTTCGAAAAACTTATTCATTATAGCTGACTATTAAGCTGCCATTTATTATATTTGGCAAATAGCCACCACTTGGCAACTTAAGATTATATAGATAACGTTCGAAACTATAGTCAAATTAACGGCAAAAAAGTCAAGTTACCTGGGATTGTCATTTTCTACAACATTATTTTCGGAAATTTTTGATGTATTAAATTATTGTTCAGGTAATCATCTCAGTAAAAAAAAGATTGCCAACGGTGAGTTATATGTGACTTGATGATACAGACATACATGTTAAATGGCCTATTTCCCCCTGTAATGGGGGTGATCATCAGAGCACACTCACTCATTCACCACGAACTCCCAATCATTCCATCTCTTACTTCTTGACTTCCTGGGGATAAAGGGTCACAACAATTACAACCTCATCCCCTCTGCCACCAACACTTCGCTGGGGGTCATTCCATGTGTTAGCGGGGCATACATATTCCGCTGTGGGGCAAAACAGCTGTGGCTGGCTTGCCCGCAGTATTTCATCTCTTCGCAGCCTCCCTTCGCCTACACGTCCCAGCTTACAACATTGGGTAGGGAGGGAAAATAACTTTGGCCCAAGTCATCTATTCACATGCTGCTTATTTGATATAACTCATATGAAACTAAATGTTTCATCTTATCTTGTAATTAAATACTTTGATGCTGCAAAAGTTGAACAAATTGAGTTATATAAGACAATTTAAATTAACTACGCATGTATTCATTTTATGAAACCTGCAAATAGTATCGAATGAGAGAAAAAAATTTGCAATAAGCTGAAATAAGTGTCCACTGCTGAATTTGAAATGAATATTTCATTGAATATAATATAATCTTATGCTTTATTATCTAAGACGTTCTTTCCAGTATTTACTGTTAATTGCTTCATACTGTACAAGGGATAGAGAAAATAGGAAATTATTCCAAGGGAAGGATATATATATATATATATATATATATATATATATATATATATATATATATATATATATATATATATATATATATATATATATATATATATATATATATATATATATATATATATATATATATATATATATATATATATATATATATATATATATATATATATATATATATATATATATATATATATATATATATATATATATATATATATATATATATATATATATATATATATATATATATATATATATATATATATATATATATATATATATATATATATATATATATATATATATATATATATATATATATATATATATATATATATATATATATATATATATATATAATATATATATATATATATATATATATATATATATATATATATATATATATATATATATATATATATATATATATATATATATATATATATATATATATATATATATATATATATATATATATATATATATATATATATATATATATATATTTATATATATATATATATATATATATATATATATATATATATATATATATATATATATATATATATATATATATATATATATATATATATATATATATATATATATATATATATATATATATATATATATATATACATATATATATATATATATATATATATATATATATATATATATATATATATATATATATATATATATATATATATATATATATATATATCCTCATTAAGATTGTTATACACAAATGCTGATGGATTAGCTGGTAAGGCAGTAGAATTAAAAGATAGGATTCACAACAGTAAGGCAGATATAGTAGCAATTACAGAGACTAAGTTGAGTGAGGACATAAACAGTGTCACAGTTTTTCCTAAGGGCTTCAGAATACTAAGGGTTGAAAGATCTGAGAGGACTGGTGGAGGGATAGCACTGCTCATAAGTGAGAGGATTCAAGTTGAAGAAATAAACTTGGCTATAGAAAGTGAGTTCAGGGAATTTCTTGTTGCTCGCATAAATACTGGGTCAGAGAGCATTATAATAACTGTTGTATACAACCCACCAAGGAACCAAAATAGGCTTGAAATTTATGAGGAAAGTCATATAGGTACTATTGAAGTCATAAACTCAGTTGTTAACATGGCACGGGAGAAAAAATGTAGGATTTTGATTATGGGAGACTTTAATCATAAAGAGATAGATTGGATAAATCTTGACCCACACAGTGGTGAGGACTCATTTGGGGCAAGATTCCTAGATTGCGTACAAGGGAATTTCCTACACCAACATGTAATGGAACCAACAAGAGCCAGGGGTGGGGATGAGCCATCACTACTTGATCTAGTGTTCACAGATAATGTGTTGGATATTGAAAATATTGAGTATGAACCACCAATTGGAAAGAGTGACCACTGTGTGTTGTTGATGGAGTATATCATTGAAGATATTCTTCCTGAGAGTAGAGGCACTGAGGACATGAGGAGGAACTATCGGAAAGGAGATTACATCAAAATGAATGAGCTTTTTGCAGTTATTGACTGGAGAACCTTATTTTACAATAAATCTGTACAAGAAATGTATGACATCTTTTGTGAGAAATATGGGAAGATAGTAGATTGCTGCATACCTGTCACCAAAGTAGGTGTAATTCATGCCAGAGAGAAATGGTTCGATAATGGGTGTAAAAGAGCTAAGGAGTGGAGAGACAAATGCTGGAAAAGGTATAGGAGGAGAAAAAACATAAATGCCTGGCAAACCTACAAAAGAGCAAGAAATGACTACCTAAGTAAAAGGAGAGAGGCAGAGAGAGATTATGAGAGGGACATCACCAGGAAGGCTAAAGAAAATCCCAAGCTTTTCCACAGCTTTATCAGAGGAAAACTGAAGGTAAAAGAACAGGTTTTAAGGCTAAAGAGAGCGGATGGAAGCATCACTGAGACGGATGAAGAGATCTGCAAAGAATTGAACAAGGAGTTTCAGTCAGTATTTACAGTAGAAAATACCCCACCCCCTCAGATTGCAGTGATAGAAGCTCAAGGGCCGGTATTAGAGAACATCAACCTTACAGCCACAGAGGTATGCAAAGCGCTGATGGATTTAGATGTTCATAAAGCTACAGGTCCTGATGACATATCCCCTCATGTGCTTAAAAAATGCGCAAACACAATATCAGTGGCACTAAGTATCATATTTAAGGAGTCACTGGAGTCGGGGGAGATTCCAAGATGCTGGAAACAAGCAAATGTGATACCTATCTTCAAAAAGGGAAGGAGGGATACGGCTCTGGACTATAGACCAGTTTCCTTGACCAGCATAGTTTGCAAAGTTATGGAGAAACTACTAAGGAAACATATCTCTCTTCTCTTGGAATCCTTCAACTTTTTGTCAGTGAGGCAACATGGCTTCAGAGAAGGTAGATCAACAGTAACAAACTTATTAGAATTTTATGATGAGGTAAGCCAAATCTTACAGGAAAGAGAGGGCTGGGCAGATTGCATATTCCTAGACTTCCAGAAAGCGTTTGACACTGTTCCACATGGGAGACTTATTAGGAAGCTGCAATCAATGGCTAGAATAGGTGGAAATGTTTTGGAATGGATAAAAACTTACTTAGAAGGAAGGGAACAGAGGGTTAGAGTAAGACACTCAGTGTCTGAATGGAGAAGAGTTAGTAGTGGAGTTCCACAGGGTTCAGTTTTAGGGCCACTTTTGTTCCTTGTATATGTAAATGACCTACCAGAGTCTGTAAATTCATTCATGAATATGTTTGCAGATGATGCAAAGATTGTGAAGAAAGTAAAAAACGAGAACAATGGTAGAGAACTTCAGGAGGATCTAAATAATCTGCATGAGTGGTCAGAAAAGTGGCTAATGAAATTCAATACCTCAAAATGTAAGGTAATGAGAATGGGTACAAGTGCAAGAAGGCCCAAGCTTGACTACTCGGTGGCTGGAGTACAACTTCAAGAGACAGAAAATGAGAGAGATCTAGGAGTAAACATACTGGCAGATTTGTCTCCAGAAATACATATAAATGGCGTAGTAAGGGCAGCATATGCATTCTTATCAAATGTAAGGGTAGCCTTCAGGCACATGGACAAGGAAATGTTCAGAAATATTTATGTAACCTATGTGAGGCCAAAACTCGAATATGCAGCCCCCTTTTGGAATCCGCACTTGAAAAAGCACATAGATAAGCTTGAAAAAGTTCAAAGACATGCCACGAAACTGGTGCCAGAAATACGCAATCTCGGTTATGATGAGAGGCTGAGGGAATTAGACTTGCCATCACTCGAAGCTAGAAGAGTAAGGGGGGATATGGTGACAGTCTTTAAATTCCTTCATGGTTATGATAGAGTGGATAGGGATCGATATTTCGATATGGCTGGCTCTAGAACTAGAGGTCATAGTTTGAAGCTTCGTAAGTAAACTTCTTTGCAGGATGTAAGGAAATACTTTTTCAGTGTAAGAGTAGTTGATAATTGGAATTCGCTAAACGAGGAGGTAGTTAATGCTATCTCAATCCATAGTTTTAAGGACAGGTACGATAAGTATCACTAAGTCTAAAATGGAACCGATCAGGAGACGGGAAGATACGAGCTTTGGGCTCTTTCCCGTAAACACAATTAGGTAATCACACACACACACACACACACACACACACACACACACACACACACACACACACACACACACACACACACACACACACACACACACACTATATATATATATATATATATATATATATATATATATATATATATATATATATATATATATATATATATATATAATACATATATATAAAATATATATATATATATATATATATATATATATATATATATATATATATCACTATATATATATATATATATATATATATATATATATATATATATATATATATATATATATATATATAAAGGGGAGACAAAAATATTAATTCAGATACGGCACGATAGTCACTTCTCACGTTTTCTTCAAATTAATCAGGTAATAACATTAAATTCCTGATTGTATAACTGTTACATGTTAGCATCAATCACAATTGTTATAAAGGAATATTTATTCTGTATTATAAGAAAAAATAGGAATATTTTTAACAGAGGTTGATTCATTACGTAAGAAGAAATTAAGGCAAATTCATATTCATAAGAGAATAATATCTATTAAATACGAAATTAGAACTAGATCATACTAAGACGTTTGAGTATCCACAAGAATAGAAAAGGAAACTAACAAATAGTGAAACATTCACTCAGACATGCATATAAATAGATAAATAAATGAATAAGTAAATAAATAAATATATAAATGAATGAATGAATAAAAAAAAAAGATAAATAAATAAATAAACACTTAAGTCTTGGGGAGCTCTTTTTAGTATATCAGTAACAAAAAAGTCAAGTATTTGATGAATGCATCAGGTACTATTGACAGCATACGTTGAAAGAAGCATTTCAATATCTGGAACTATAGCGGAAGTCATGACACAATATTAGAGAGAGAGAGAGAGAGAGAGAGAGAGAGAGAGAGAGAGAGAGAGAGAGAGAGAGAGAGAGAGAGAGAGAGAGAGAGAGAGAGAGAGAGAGAGAGAGAGAGAGAGCGCGCTCTCATTGTTTAATTATTATCATGAGAAGAGTGTATATACCCAAACTGAATCCCAGACTTCGATATCCTATTTCATCATAGATCTCATACATTTAATGGTATATTCACTGACCTTCCTGAGTCAAGAAGGGCTACCAAACAAGCCACCCCACCTGGCAATCCGTGTTACTTGAATTTTCCCCCCAAAAGTTCATATATTCAAATATAGTTGTGACCTAGGGTACTATAACTGCTAGAATATCCAGCTTACCATGTTTTGAAAAGTATGCATTTATAAGAATGATATATATTCAATTTGTAGGTAGTTCCAACACTTAGATATGAAAAGTATGAAAATGTTTGCGTAAATTGATAAGATATGGATTAAAGCAAATACAAAAAATGGAAAAAGTAAATATAATTTGTTGGTTGACTTCATGCTTTATGAAAAAATAACATATCCAAATAACAAAATAGTTTAGACTTTATTGATATGAAAAATATCCATTTTCAATTTGGGGTCTCACAGACCCCAATTGGCATTCCGAGTCACAAAATTTCACCTTTGTACGAAGGGTAAAATTACACATTGCCACTACTATTATGTGGAAAGGAAAAAAAAAATCTTCCTTGTAGACCTAAAAGATGATCTATCTGGCCAGTCAAAGTTTAAGAAAATTGTAAAAAGACTCCATTTTCACCAGCTCATTGCGAAACCTACTCGTATAATATGTACAAGTAGTACCCTCCTTGATGTAATTAAAACAAATGATCAAGAACTCATCAGGTCGTCAGAAGTAGTAAATCGTCATTTATCACATCATGAACATGTATCAGTCGTTGACAGATGCGAATAAAAATCATTTACCATTAAAAACTTTCACAGTTTAAAAATAAACTTATAGCCTGTGTTCCGAAATTCAACGAGATTATGAATACCGACGACGCCGAGAAACAAGTGTATAAATAATGACAATAAACTTCATGTCTTGCTTAGATACTTGTGTCCCAATAGTTACAAAAGAAATAACCCCCCCTGCTCCATGGATGAATGATGAAATAAATATCGCTATATCAGATCGAAATGAGATGAAACAAAAGCTAAACCAAGATCATAATGAATTGAAAACTCTCATTAAACAGGCTAAAACAAACATCAAAAACATCTTCCAGAGCTGCAAACTAAAGAAATTGCAACATATGGACGATTATAAAAGATATTGTACCAAGAAAATATAACTCTAAAGATACATATAAATGATCAATCAGTGAAATGTGTAACAAGTTTTTTGAAAACATAGGGAAAGAGGTTTATGAAACCATAAAGTCAAAAAGCCTTCAAGAAAACCAAAATGACACGGCAAAAGCATTAAACTATCAAGGTGGCAAGGGGCTGTATTTAGTCCTCAACCTGTAGACATAATCTCAGTAATATATATAATAAAATAAAGTAGGAAAATAAAAGTTCTTGTGGAGCAAATTAAATGTCTACAAATTCTTGAAAGATTTACGACCTATACTAATTTGTTACATAACTGTGATTGTCAATACGTCCATTGTAACATGGGTATACCCAGAAGAATGGGAATATGGAATTACATAACAGGTTTTAAACAGGGAGACAATGAGGATCCAAACAACTACAGAGCCATTGCCCTTCCCCCAATTTTATAAAAAGTTTTAGAGAAAATTGTTTGCAAACCAGTTGTATAAATACTTGTCAAAAAACCATCTATTTCCGTAAACCCAAAAGGGATTCAGGAATGGTCTATCTACACAAACTACCTTAACACAAGTTACTGACAGATTATGCAAAAACAGAGATAAAAATGAGATATCACTCCTTACCTATGTGATTTCTGTAAAGCTTTCGATACCCAATTCTCTTAAGGAAAATGAAAGGCTTACAAATAAATGACTTCTGCCTTAACAGTTATTTAACTAATCGCATGCAGTCAGTAACTATAGAAAAACACGTATTATCAGAGCTCTCTGTTGAGTTTGGTGTTCCTTTAGGATTCAATACTCGGTCCCATTCTTTTTAATATATTACTTAACGATTTATAAACTGTTGCTCAAAACGCCATGTTTGTCCAATTTGCAGATGATGCCCAGAATTTTCTCTCCAAAAATATAGAACATCTTGACCTCCTCATCTTAGAAATGGAATCCCCAATTGAAAGAGTAATACAATATTTGACAATGAAGGGGTTTTGGGTAAATTCAAGTAAAACTCAACTCATATTCATTGGATCAAGAGCTTATCTAGATCGCATACCCAAAGACCTAAGAATTAAAGTAGGACTTTCTCTTGTTACATCACTGCCTACTGTTAATAACTTGACTAATTCTTGGGACTAATTCGCTGTTGGTCAAGGCAAAAATTTTGACCGGGCAGCTCCATTTATATGGGAGCTAAAAGGGCTTAAAGTAGAAGACCAAATCATATTCGACGTGGTGATGAATAAGTTAATAAAATGTGTCATACCTGAAGAGCTATGCAGATAAATACCATTAGCAGATCAGTGGAAAGAAACACTAGACAATCATGAAATCTCTTGATTAAAAAAAAAAAAAAAAAAAAAAAAAAAAGCCCTGCCTGTCAGGAGCCCCAGATTTTGGACTAGTCTACCAGGGAACATAAATGAAACAGAAAAAGAACAGAAAATCAAGTTGAGACTGAGAAAACACTTACACATTAGCTGATAATATCTCTCGAGATACAGAATCTGAATTTCAGATCAAAACTTAGCACGAGGGTCTGCCCCTCTCTTTTTCTCTCTTACTTTATTTAATTTTCGTGCTTTTCCCTCCAATTCCCTTATATCCTTAATCCCCTCCCCTTTTTCTCCTCCTATCCTATCCCATCGAAAAAAATATATATATATATATCAATGCATTAATGTGCATGGGCTACTCTGCAAAAATTACCCTAAAGTGTTGTGATATTTATTCATGATGTTTCTTGTATTATATATATATATATATATATATATATATATATATATATATATATATATATATATATATATATATATATATATATATATATATATATATATATATATATATATATATATATATATATATATATATATATAAATATATATATATATATATATATATATATATATATATATATATATATATATATATATATATATATATATATATATATATATATATATATATATATATATATATATATATATATATATATATATATATATATATATATATATATATATATATATATATATATATATATATATATATATATATATATATATATATATATATATATATATATATATACCCACTGTGCATTTTGTGACAATAAAGGATTTTCTTTTTGTTAGCAAGGTCATGCACTCAGGGTAACGATTACATCTGCTAAAATAAGTCCTTCGCCATAAGGCAACCGTCCTAGCCCTTGGTTGAAAAGGGAGTTCATGACGTAAAACCGGAACATTAAAGAAAAAAAATAAAAGGAAGATGAAGTAAGAGTGCAATGTATACTGGAATGAGAGAAGAAACCTCTGAATTATGTCAATTTGCAATTATATTTCCAGAAGAAGAGTCAGGAATAGCATTTATAGTGCCCCTGAAAAGCTTAGGTTGTGATGGTACTGTGTACCTATTAACCTCACTCACCTAATGGCATAATCACATGATTTAGTTGCCGAATAACATAAGCATAGTTTGTTGCATATTTCCAGCTTTGGAAATAAAAGTTCAATGACTACACAAATGAGTAAATTATGCATATTTTTTTTTTTACGTTTTACATATACTTGAAAAGTTTGAACTCTGTTGATGTTATTGGCATTTTTTTTTTTAGGATGGGATAGGAGGGGAAAAAAGGGGAGGGGATTAAGGATATAAGGGAGTTGGAGTGAAAAGCAAGAAAATTAAATAGAGATAAAAAGAGAGGGGCAGACCCTCGTGCTAAGTTTTGATTTGGAAATCAGATTTATATATTTTTTTTTTAAGGATAGGATAGGAGGGGAAAAAAGGGGAGGGAATTAAGGATATAATCGAATTAGAGGGAAAAGCACGAAAATTAAACAAAGTAAGAGAAAAAAGAGAGGGGCAGACCCTCTTGCTAAGTTTTGATCTGAAATTCAGATTCTATTTTTTATAATAATAATAATAATAATAATAATAATCCCAAAAGGAAGAGCAAGAAACAGATATGTAGACACACTTGATTTTAGAAGATTAAGAATTTTAACTGCCATGTAATTGCATTTTTAATGAAAGTTTCATGTTTTTTCATTCTTTCTGACTTCCAAATTTATTTTTTTTTACTTGTCGACAATTTTAAGTATATGTAGTAACCTTGACTCTAACATTTCATTTTTTTTTTTTTTTAGTAAACTTTGAAAAGAGAACATTAACGCTTGGTAACCTCTTTGGACAAAGTTCAATAGATTCCAAATCCTATTGTGGTTAAAGGAAAGAGGAATCCCGGTCGTAAGGAATTAAGGTGTTTCTTTTATTATAAGTCGAGACTTGATTTACTTTATGATTAGATAAAAGGAAGATTTTAGGTTGAGGAAATGACATGAAAGTTTTAATTTAAATTAGTAGTGATTTAGCGTACGGTTTGGATGTGGCAGTAGACACAATTCAAGTAACACGGATTACCAGGTGGGGTCTACAGCAACCCCGGTGAAGTTTGCAGCTTTGTCACCTCTTCTGATAAAGTTCATGAGATTCCAAATCCTATTGTGGTTAAAAGAAAGGGGAATCCCGGCCGTAAGGAATTAAGGTGTATCTTTTATTATAATTCGAGACTTGTTTTACTTTTTGATTAGATAAAAGGATGATTTTAGGTTGAGGAAATTACATGAGTGTTGCAGTTTAGATTGGTAGTGACTTTAGAGTAGGGTTTGGATGTGGCATTAGACACACAATTCAAGTAACACGGATTGCCAGGTGGGGTCTACAGCGACCCCAGTGAAGTTTGCTGCATCGTCATCTCTTCTGACAAAGTTCATGAGATTCCAAATCCTATTGTGGTTAAAGGAAAGAGGAATCCAGGTCGTAAGGAATTACGGTGTTTCTTTTATTATGATTCGAGACTTGTTTTACTTTATGATTAGATAAAAGGGCAGATTTTAGGTTGAGGAAATTACATGAGTGTTACAATTTAGATTGGTAGTAGTCACCATGGCTCAATCGGTAGCGTCCGCGACTCTGAGGCGTCAAGTCGAGGGTTCACGCCCCGTCAAGGTCTGAGGTTATCAAGGACATTCACTCAGGGTAACGATTACATCTTCCAAAACAAGTCCTTCTCAAAAAGGTAACCGTTCTACCCTTAGTAGAAAAGGGAGTCCGTGACGTAAAACCGGAACGAACGTTTCAATTTAGATTGTTAGTGATTTTTGAATAGATGTCACAGATGTCATAGATTTTATTGCCAAATATTCAGTATACATGCAGGAATAAATATGTACATTATATTCAGAGGCACTAGCCTGCTGAGAAAGAGCTCCTCGGCAAGCATTTTAATATACATTTTACATAATTTAAAGTGTGACGGCAATAGTTAACAAAAGCTCCATTATAGCAATCTCATACTTACCTTGTAATAAAACAAAATAGTAACCTGACCTTAACCTGGACATAATGATGCACCAATACTGTATTAATTATTAATCAACAGCTGCTTGATTTTGCCTAGTAAATAAATGCTGTTTGAGTTTCTTTTTAAATAAAGTTGTGCCAGTTATTGTTTTTAAATCTTCTGGTAATGCATTCCAACATTTTGGGCAAAAACAGTGAATAGAAGATTTGTACATGGTTGTTCTCGGCTGTGGACATATCAAATTTATATTGTTACCTCTGGTTCCATGGTTGTGTTGAATAAATCTAAATAATTTTGTTATTATTAACATCACTATGTATAATAATAAGACAGAAATATTGTATCAAGTAGCTAAATTTAAGCAAGTTTAGCTCCTTGAATAAAGAGGGAGTAGAGTCATATTTTCCACTATATGTAATAGTTCTGATCAGTCTTTTCCGAGTTACAAATACATCCTTTACAATTGACGGCTAAGTACAACCCCAGATGGACAAACAGTATTTAATAGGATTTTTTTTTTTTAGGATGGGATAGGATAGGAGGGGAAAAAAGGGGGAGGGAATTAAGGATATAAGGGAATTGGAGGGAAAAGCACGAAAATTAAATAAAGAGAAACAAAAGAGAGGGGCAGACCCTCGTGCTAAGTTTTGATGTGAAATTCAGATTCTTTATGATCGATCTGATCTATATCAGTATTTAATAGGATTTTTTTTTAGGATGGGATAGGATAGGAGGTGAAAAAAGAGGAGGGAATTAAGGACACAAGGGAATTGGAGGGAAAAGCACAAAAATTAAATAAAGAGATAAAAAAAAAGAAAGGGGCAGACCCTCGTACTAAGTTTTAGAATAACACAGGGAATAGTATATGCTTTCTAAGGCCTCATTTGTTAGGTTATGGCGATTTTAATACAAAATTCCACACGTCTTGGACAGTTTAGAGCAGACATATTGAATATGATATTTCCAACTTAAATTTTCATCAATAATTACTCCCAAATATTTCTTACAAGCAATATTGTGTACTACAGATCTATTTTGAAATAAGATATAGTCAGTTTTGGAAACATTTAGCTTTAATTTATTAACGGAGACCAAGTTGTTAATTTTTTCTAGTTCACTGTTTAAAACAGAATGCAGGTGGTCAAGGTTATTATCATGCAAGAGGAGGTTGGTGTCATCGGCATAAAGAATATATTTGAATTTATTACTGGCATTGGAAATATCATTTATATTAACTAAAAATAACAGTGGGCTCAGTATTGATCCCTGTTGTACTCCCCTCTCAATAGTTTGCAAAAAGATGCTTTCCCATTACAATATATGGCTTTTTTCTATTTTTCAAGTAGCTCTTAAATAACTGTAATGGTGTTCCCCTAATACCCACACAAGTTAGTTTTTCTATTAGTATATCATGGTCTAATGAGTCAAATGCTTTGGACAAGTCTAGGAAAACCCCTGTAACAAAGTTTTTATTTTCCAAATTTTGATAAACATCAATTGTAAAGTTCATTATTGCTTTTTCAGTGGTCTTATTATTACGGAATCCGTATTGATTTTCGGATAA
>JAXCGZ010004802.1:0-30074 GCA_037179515.1 Halocaridina rubra | reverse complement strand
GAATGCAGCAGGCATTTGCATTTATCGATAAGGACTTTCTTTGTTCGAGGATATGGATCCCAATGCTATAAAAAACAAAAGCACATAAAATCATGTGTTTGTACAATAAATAAGAATAAAAGCATATAAAATCATTTTAAAATACGTACAGTAGTGCCAATATCTACCGTTAAGCGTCGTCACTCGTCATAATAATAATAGTATTAATAATGATAATAATAATAATAATAATAATAATAATAATAATAATAATAATAATAATAATGATAATAATAATAATAAGAATACGAATAAGAATAAGAATAAGTATCAGCTGATACGGAAGTAGCAAAACTTTTGCCGATAGAGGTTTGTTCTCCTGCATCCTACTCCTCTTCTACCGCTTAATGCTATCGGATATTATGAAGAAAATTGAATAAAAGCATTAAAACAAACAGCAAACATATTTTTATATAATATCGTCAGGGAAATAGCGTGTGAGGGTGCATCAGCTGATACGGAAGTAGCAAAACGTTTGCCGATAAAGGTTCGTTCTCCCGCATCCTACTCCTCTTCTACCGCTTAATGCGATCGGATATTATGAAGAAAATTGACAAAAAGCATTAAGAACAAACAGCAAACATATTTTTAATATAATATTGTCAGGGAAATAGTGTGTGCGGGCGCATGAACTGATACGGAGGTGTGACAAAACGTATGCATTCTCTTCCTCACTGCTACCACCAGTGTTGCCAGAATACATAAATGAGAGTAATGATAAATATAAAAAACATACATGTAAGCTGGTAAGTTATTTCAAGTATCTTAAAGATGAAGTATATATATATATATATATATATATATATATATATATATATATATATATATATATATATATATATATATATATATATATATATATATATATATATATATATATATATTATATATATACTTTTTTATTTAAATTGCAGTACTACCATCTTGTAATTAATATATATATTAAATTGTACCATACATTTGAAAATAAGAACACACGCTTTATCTGGCAACACTGGCCCCCATGCTAAGCCTGTTGGCAACGGCATAATAGAGTTCATTAATTTGTTTACTGTACATAAATTTAAAAATAAAGATACTACCTGCCCAACGTGTGAACAATGTGAAGAGAGCCTAGAACACTTCTACTATTTTGTGAAGCATATGCACAAAAAAGAACAGAATATAGTTTTTTAGCACAACCATATATAGAAGAGAAAATTGAAATAATTGCTAATATATTGTTATTTAGATATTGTAGTGTATAAACCCTCCCTACGCTGTTAAAAAAAACACCCTCTACATTATAAATAACAGCATGCAACGTAAATTTACATGAAAGTGATAGATAAAATTACAGTGAATGAAGTGGTAATTACATGACATACTCATATACATAGGTATTTTACAATTATTTTTATGTTTACGTACTGTATAAACCCTCCCTGCACTGTATATACAGTATATATATATATATATATATATATATATATATATATATATATATATATATATATATATATATATAATATATATATATATATATATATATATATATATATATATATATATATATATATATATATATATATATATATATATATATATATATATATATTATATAATATATATATATATATATATATATATATATATATATATATATATATATATATATATATATATATATATATATATATATATATATATATATATATATATATATATATATATATAATATATATATATATATATATATTATATATATATATATATATATATATATATATATATATATATATATATATATATATATATATATATATATATATCTATCAACACTCTACGGTGTTTGATATCCACGTTTCACTATCTCGTCCAGAAAAACCCAAGCGCATTAACACTGAGAAATACTCCTTGAAGATTGTTTAGTCTGTTCTAGCAAAGAGACATAGGCTTTCCACCTGTAGCTAAAGTTTCTATGTATTCCATGAAGTTCGATCTCGCAATCTTACTCTTATAAGATGACTAGCATTAAAAGACCTTGTACATTCAGATATTCGCCAAAATTCCAAGCCCGTAAAAGTGATTATCTCAAAATATCTCGAATAAATTACAATGAAAACAAGAAGGTAAGAATACCATATTTAAACTTACAGCAGGTCATTAATCTTTACAATATCCATAAAATTTACCAATATTTTGTACATTTAAGTCAAGATGTAGAGACAAAGAAATAATTATTTTTACGTTTATGTACTGTATAAACCCTCCCTGCACTCTTAAAAAACACCCTTTTCATTATAAATAACAGCAAGCAACGTAAATGTACGTGAAAGTGATAGATAAAATTACGGGTAATGAAGTGGTAATTACATGACATACTCATGTACATAGGTATTTTACAATTATTTTTACGTTTACGTACTGTATAAACCCTCCCTGCACTGTTAAAAAAACACCCTTTACATTATAAATAACAGCAAGCAACGTAAATTTAACTGAAAGTGGTAGATAAAATTACGGTGAATGAAGTGGTAATTACATGACATACTCATGTACATAGGTATTTTACAATTATTTTTACGTTTACACTGTATAAACCCTCCCTGTACTGTTAACAAACCACCTTTTACTTCATAAATAACAGCATGCATCGTAAATTTATATGTAAGTGATAGATAAAATTACGGTGAATGAAGTGGTAATTACATGATATACTCATGTACATAGGTATTTTACAATTATTTTTACGTTTACGTACTGTATAAACCCTCCCTGCACTGTTAAAAAAAAACACCCTTTACATTATAAATAACAGCAAGCAACGTAAACTTACATTTTCAATAAAAAAATGAAAATACTGAAAATTTTAATTTTTTCAATATTTTAATATTTTTGTGTATACCCATAAAATAAAATAATAATTAATAAAAAAAAAAAACTGCGATGCGGTGAGAACGCGAACCAAGAAACGCGATACAGCGGGGTAACACTGTATATATATATATATATATATATATATATATATATATATATATATATATATATATATATATATATATATATATATATATATATATATATATATATATATATATATATATATATATATATAATGATGATGATGATCTTTTCTTATTGTGATCCTCTTTGTACTCGTAGAAGAAGTGGAAAAGAAAAATATATATATATATATTTTTTTTTAAGGGCGTTATTCTCGAAATTAGAATTTTTTTACTATTATTATTTGGGGGCGTTATTGCAATCGCGTATAAAAGGAACAAGGTGTACTGTTTGAATTGTTCTTCTGTATCATTTTCTTTTCCTTTGTCTTAATGAGAGCAGTTTTTTTTTCCTGTCCCGTTGTCACACTCATAAAACAAAAAAATCTGGCTACTCTGAGTAGTGCTGCCCCTGCTAACTACAACAGTAATTCACATCTAAGCATGAGGAACCAATTAAATGTAAATTTTTGTATTATAATGATAATGAACTAAGAAAATAGTGATAAAAATGTTATAACAATAATAAACTAATAAAATGGTAATAATTAGTGTTAAAAGACACATCACTGTAAGACGTAAAGATATACTTGTATTATACATCATACTAAATATTTGGTAATTTTTACATATAATATAATATACAATTTTATTGATTACGACCGGTCACTTTGAAGTGATTGTTGTTGTATATAATGTTTTGCATATTTAATCATTGGATGTTAAAGGAAAGCATTGGTGTATTGAAAATATTTATTTACGTATTTAGTTCTTCTTGGCTTCTTATTTAAAAGATCTTCTTTTAGTGTATAGAAATAAAACCCTGAATCTTAATAGAGTTTATTACCCAGGTATTGGACAGACAGCTAGTAGGATTATTGTTGAAAAGCTTTTTGAGTATTATATACACTTACTGAGGTTTGGTTTTGTATTTCAGGCCAATTGTGGATCCATCAGAAGACAGAAAGAATTAGAATTGGAAGTGATCACAGGTCGTGTTCATGGATGGGATGGTGGAGAAACATTAGGAACTTTAGGAGATGTTATTCGTATGGGATCCGTAGCTCTTCTGCCAGATCATAGGGACCGTTATTTGGTACTATTCCCTACAACATTAGTAATGTTGGCTGTCTCACCCAGAATGAGTGCCTTTATTTTTGAGGTGAGTATAGAATGTATTCAGAGAATGTGCTCAATCAAAGTATGGTTTTGGTAATTTCCTGCATCCTGGCAGATATGGGAATTGACTCTATAACCAGAAGAAGTCTCTCTTTTCAATCATTGTTTAGTGATAGGTCCATTTTTGGAGGAAATATTCATCCTGCTCACGACTCAAAAGATGAAACCTTTTTGCCACTTAATTTGGTCACATGATACCAAAGACATCAGTTAAGGGGACCATTGCCAATCTTCAGTTCCACTTCTTCAGTGATTTGATAAATTTTAGTAAATAGATGAAAGTCTGTACAGTGATCCCTCATTTATCGCGGGGGTTCGGTTCCGGGACCAACCACGATAGGTGAATTTCCGCGAAGTAGGATCACCCTATATGTACATAGGTATTTTACGTTTATTTTTACGTTTACTGTACAAACCCTCCCTGTACTGTTAACAAACCACCCTTTACTTTATTAATAACAACGTGCAAGCATAAATTTATATGAAAGTGATAGGTAAGCTTACCATGAATGAGGTGGTAATGACATGGCATCGTCGAGAAGATTACAGAAGGTCACTGAACGAACCATATTATCATGTTCTTGTGAGAGTTGTTGGAGTGCTTTCACGTGTTCATACAGGGCTGGCAGACGTTCGAGTGTAAGGTCAGGTTCTTCGATTTCTTCGTGGCTCAGTTACGAAGTGAATTGAATATACAGTACATAGGAAAACTCTTGATCATTATGAATAATACGGAAGTGGAGAGGCCAAGCCAAATATCCTATCAGTGATGTTTTGAAATACAGTATACTTTGGACTTTGCACAAACTGGTCTCAATTCAGGTCAGTCTTCAGAAACCAATTGTGTTCCTGCTCCTTCTATGATGGAGGTGGATGGCATTGAAAACTTTGACAATGACACTAATGCTCCCCCAGTAGAGGAAATCTCTTTTAAATCACGCGTTAAGAAGATATGCAGAAGCCGCTTGAAATTAAGAGGAGTTTGTTGAGGCAAAGGAAACGATACTGATGCTCCCCCAGTAGAGGAAATCTCTTGTAAATCACACGTTAAAGAAGATCTGCAGAAGCTGCTTGAAATTAAAGAGGAGTATGTTAAGGCAAAGGAAATGATACTGATGCTCCCCCAGTAGAGGAAATCTCTTGTAAATCATACGTTAAAGAAGATCTGCAAGAGCCGCTTGAAATTAAAGAGGGGCCTTTTGAGGCATAGCAGACTGTTATCGAAAGAGCCCAACCCCTGAAGCATAACATATTAATAAGTACAACGTGAACTGCGCACATTTCAGTTAGACTGAACGAGTGAGGCGAGACAATGGAAGATAGTGGGAGAACCAAACTTCAATCAAAACGCCAGTCAGACCCCATGATGCAGAACATACAGAAAAATAATTCTGTGATTCGTCATCTCTCGCCCTTTCAGCCAATAGCATTCCATGAACTATCTCACGTAGGTGCGAGCCTTTGCGTGTTCCAAGACGCCAATACAGTGTAGTCTATTGTACAGTATTTCACATGGTGCAATACTGTGAGTGTAATGTTTAAATTTATGTTTTTTACTATTTTTTACTGTTTTATTATTCTTAGGCTAAGAAATAAATTTTTTTATCAATAAAATAATAAAGCTGCTGGATATTTAATATATGCTAGCTCATGTAGGTGTGACCCTTTGGGTTTTCCAAAACTCTGATACCGGTATCGTACTTTCTATGGTGCAGAGTTACATGTTCAAATTTATGTTTTTTTTACTATTTCTTACTGTTTTATTATTCTTAGGCTTGGAAATACATTTTTATATCAATAAAATAATGAAAATTTTTGTTTTCAATAAAATAATGAAAATACTGAAATTTTTTATTTTTTTAATACTTTCGCATATACCCAGAAAAAAAAATCGCCATAGGTGAACCGCGATATAGCGAGGGATTACTGTACATTGCTTTGATAGGATACAGTTCATAATGTATGTGGTTAATAATATATATATAATGGGATTTCATTTGCCTTTCAACATCTTTCACAGTTACACCATTCCTCATTCCACTTTCTTAAAAACTTTATTCAAATGCAAACGTTTTCATTTCCAGAAATGCAATCTTACTGGTTCCCCTTTAATGCACTTACTGTTACTCTTACTCCACTGGTCTTAGGGCCACTTGCTGACCCATGACCTCTCTTGATTGGATTTTCCATGCTCTTCTGTCCTGTGCTAGGATCATCCAGCCTTCAGGATTTACTCCCTCTCGTCTGATATCCTCCTCCAGACATCTCCTCCAGTTTTTTCTTAGTCTCCCCAGTGGTCTGTGTCCATCTGTATGTAACAAGAAGTCCTTTTTTGGTATTCTCTCCTCCTCCATTCTGAAATGTGTCCTGTCAGTTGTATTGGTATTCCCTTGACAGCCTGACTTGTGAGGCTGTTTTGTTTGTTCTCTAAACTCCCATAATGTCTCCTTCTCCATGCCTGTGTTTCATGGTCATATGCTGGTCCTGTTAATATTCTTAATACCTTATTTTTAAACTCTTCCAATCTATTCTCTTGTTCTTCAGATAATGACCATGATTAGCAGCTGTAAATTACTATAGGTCTTATAATTGTGTTGTAGACCCTCATTGTTGTATTCTTCAATATTAATCTTCTCTTGAGGGGTGTCATTAAACTGAAAAGGCATCTCTTAGCCTATCCGATTCTTTCATTAATTTCCCTATTCATTTTACCCTCTTTTTCAGTAGTCATCCTCACCTCTCTGAATACCTCTACCACTTCAAGTTCCATACCATCAATGTTGACAATTCCATTCTATTTCCATCTTCTTGCTATTTTTATTTTTCCTCATTTATCCTCAGCCCTATTCTTTGTGAAGCTTCTCTAAAAATACTTATCCTTTTAGTATCCCTCAAATCCTCTGTTATAGTAACAGTGTCATCTTCATAAACTAGGCAGTTGACCATCACTTCTCTAAACCTTATTCCTTCCGGCCTGTTTGTGATTGATCTTGCCTCTTTTTCCATCATGATGTTAAACAAGAGGGCTCTTTATAGAGAGCATTTGTATTTTGTCTTCTTATCACTGTTTCAGCCTCTATTCTCTTTTGTCTCTCTAAGTTCCCCATCTCCTGGGTTTTTAAGAGTTTGTTTCTAGCCTTTTTCCCATTCTCAGCTACTCTCCTACATTCTTCATCAAAGTAAGTATTTCTTCTCCACTCATATATGTATCCAATTACTTCTTCTGTCACTTCTCTGACTGTTTCCTCTATATCTCTCCATTTACCTTTATTAATGTCTCTTCCCCCTCTCTCGTCCTGTTCGTCTTCTATTATGCTAAGGATTTGGAACTTATTATTCAGTTTCACTTGAAATACGTCTTACATTCTCTTCCTTCAGTATTTCCACATCAACATGTTATATCTTTTCCACTGGTCTTGATTTTTCTACCTTCAGTTTAACTTTTATCGTGGCACATGCTGGGTACTTCTGTGTAATAAGTCAGCACCTCTAAAGCTTCTTATATCTTCCTAGGGTCCTCTCTGTCTCCTGCTTTTCCGTAAAGACACTTCCCAACTTACAGATGAGTTAGGTTCCAGAAGTTTGTTCGTTAGTAGATTTGTTCGAATTTTATGTTTAGCTATAAAGAGTATTGTCCAGTACATCCATATATGATACTGTACAGTACTTAGGCTAAAATCACTCAACTACTACATAAAACATAAAGTATACAGTATCAGTGAATTTAAATATGTTCATAAATGTATATTTTTTGTGTACAGTACTTTATATTTGTTGACTAAGTACCAGAGAGGACTGCAATTATTACACAAGGTTCCTGGACTCTTTATTCCGGAAATCCCTGTAGAAGAGAGTGATAGGGAGATTTTCTTCTCCCAAATAGTTAAAGCTCTTCTCCAGAAATGTCTTCAACAATAAAGTACCTTTTTCTTTGAATAAGAGCTCAAGACAGTTTTCCAAAAATGTGTTTTCAGCAATTGCTTTGTATTTGGTGTGCCCAACTGATGCTTCACCAACATATGAAATATCCAAAGATTTCTTTACTACCATATCATTTTATCAAACCTTGGAAAAACACCAAGGCATAGCATGTATAGAACAATTTATGCTGAACACATAAATACAATTTATGCTGAACACATAAATTTATGCCCTGTAGTGGTAGGCACAGCATCAAACAATAGCCCCAATGTATTCCCTGCGTGTCGTAAGAGGCGACTAAAGGTGGACGGGGCGAGGGGACTGGGAATCCCCCCCTTGTATTAACCTCCTGCAAGACGTCATAGAAGAAGGGGAGTAGAGGGGAGAATAACTTCTCCCCAAACTCTAGTTTTGGGGTGTCTAAATGTACGTGGTTGTAGTACGATAGAGAGCAAAAGATGTGAGATTGAATACATGTTTGGTAGGAGGAGGATGAATGTATTGGCATTGTGTGAGATGAAGATGAAAGGAAAAGTAGAAGTGGCATTTGGTGATGTGACAGGTAGGGTGTCTGGGGTTGAAAGGGGGAGAGCGAGAGAAGGTGTGGCATTATTGCTGAGTGAATGGATGGTAAATAAGGTAGTGGAATGGAAAGAAATGTCATCTAGGCTGATGTGGGTGAGGGCTAGGATAGGTAAGGAATGTTGGGCTTTTGTTAGTGCGTATGGGCCAGGATGTGAGAGAAGTGAGGAAGAGCGGGATGTATTCTGGAATGAGTTAACTGTGTGGATGGTCTTAGTAGAAGGAACTATGTAGTTGTGTTGGGTGACTTGAATGCGAGAGTGGGTGATGGAGAGGTAGCAGGTGTTGTAGGAAAGTATGGGGTACCAGGTGAGAATGAGAGTGGCGAGAGACTGTTAGATATGTGTGTGGAGCACGAGTTGTTGATAGGTAATAGTTTTTTCAAGAAGAGGTTAATAAATAAGTATACATGGATGAGAGTGGCAAATGGAAGAGAGCAAGAAAGAGCATTGATGGATTATGTGTTGGTAGCAAAGAGCATGATTGGTAGATTGAAAGATGTGCATGCATTTTGGGGTGTGGCTGCTGGGATGTCTGATCATTTCCTGGTTGAAGCAAAAGTGGTAGTAGCAAAAGAGTGGGGAACTAGAGTGGGGGGATGTAGAAGGGAAATGGTGAAGGTGGAAGAGTTGAAAAAGCCAGAGAAGAGACGGAATATCAGGTCAAGTTGAAAGTGGCATATGACAGGGTGAAAGAAAGAGAAGCTGGGGAGTTAGAGGAGGAATGGGGGTTGATGAAAGAATGCTTTGTGGGACATGCAAGTGATTTGTGTGGAAAGAGATTTGTTGGAGGTGGCATGAGGAGGGGCAGCGAGTGGTGGAATGAAGGGGTGAAAATAAAGGTGGAAGAGAAAAAGAGGGCTTTTGAGGAATGGCTGCAGTGTAAAAGTAGGGAGAAGTATGAAATATATAGGGAGAAAAATATGGAAACCAAGCGTAAGGTAGAGGAAGAGAAGAGATTGGCAAATGTTAGGTGGGGACAGGATTTTAGTAGGTCATATGAGGAGAATATAAAGAAGTTTTGGAAAGAAGTGAAGAGAGTAAGGAAGGGTGGGTCGAGGATGGAAGAGACAGTGAAAGATGTGAATGGACAGATGTTAAGAGGGAACGATGCAAGGAAAAGATGGGCAGAATATTTTGAGTGGTTGCTTAATGTTGAGGAAGATAGAGAGGCAGCTACAGTGGCAGTGGGGGGTGTTCAAGTCCCAGTAATGGGAGATGAATACGAGAGAGAGATTACAAGAGAGGAAGTGAAAAGGGCATTGTATGAAGTGAAAGCAGGTAAAGCACCTGGAATGGATGGTGTGAGAGCGGAGATGTTGAAAGACGGGGGTGTGACTGCATTGGAATGGTTAGTGAGAGTGTTTAATATATGCTTTATGTTGTCATTGGTGCCAGTGGAATGGGTGATTGCTTGTATAGTGCCCCTATACAAAGGCGAGAGAGATGTGTATGAATGCAGTAATTTTAGGGATATAAGTTTGTTGAGTGTGGTAGGAAAAGTGTGTGGTAGGATACTGGTTAATAGGATTAGGGATAGGACAGAAAATGTGATCGCAGAAGTGCAAAGTGGTTTTAGGAGAGGTAGAGGTTTTATAGATCAGATTTTTATAGTTAGGCAGTTATGTGGGAAATATTTACCAAAGGGTAAGGATGTGTATTTTGCATTTTTGGATCTGGAGAAAGCATATGCTAGAGTTGATAGAAATGCAATGTGGAACGTGGTGAGATTATATGGAATTAATGGTAAATTGTTGCATGCAGTGAAGAGTTTGTATGAGGGCAGTAGAGCTTGTATTAGGGCAGGGAATAAAGTGACTGTATGGTTTCCAGAGAGTGTGGGATTGAGACAGGGATGTGTGATGTCATCATGGCTGTTCAATTTGTATATTGATGGAGTCGCAAGAGAGGTGAATGAGCGAGTGCGTGGTCGAGGTTTGAGAATGGTAGATGGGGATGATAACGAGTGGGAGCTGAATCAGTTGCTGTTTGCAGATGATACTCTGGTGGTGGCAGATTCAGAGGAGAAGCTGTGTCAGTTAGTGTATGAATTTGGAATGGTGTGTGAGAGAAGGAAGTTGCGAGTGAATGTGGGAAAGAGTAAGGTTATGAGGTGTACAAGAAATGAGGATAGTGCTGGATTGAATGCTATGTTGAATGGAGAGACACTTGAGGAAGTTGATCAGTTTAAGTATTTAGGCTCGGTTATAGCTGTAAATGGTGGCTTGGAAGCAGATGTGTGTCACAAAGTTAATGAAGGATGTAAAGTGTTGGGTGCATTGAAATGAGTGATGAAGAATAGAGGGTTGGAAATGAATGTTAAGAATGTTTTGAATGAGAAAGTGGTGCCAACTGTGATGTATGGATCAGAGTTATGGGGTATGAAAGTAAGTGAGAGACGGAAACTAAATGTGTTTGAGATGAAATGCCTGAGGAGTATGATTGGTGTATCTCGGTTGGATAGGGTTAGGAATGAAATGGTTAGAGCAAGAATGGATGTGAGGAGAGAAAGTGCAGCCAGAGTAGATATGAATGTTCTGAGATGGTTTGGCCATCTCAGAGGAGACACTGTGTCAGTTAGTGTCAGAATTTGGAATGGTGTGTGAGAGAAGGAAGTTGCGAGTGAATGTGGGAAAGAGTAAGGTTATGAGGTGTACAAGAAATGCTGGATTGAATGTTATGTTGAATGGAGAGACACTTGAGGAAGTTGATCAGTTTAAGGATTTAGGCTCGGTCATAGCTGCAAATGGTGGAGTGGAAGCAGATGTGTGTCACAGAGTTAATGAAGGATGTAAAGTGTTGGGTGCGTTGAAAGGAGTGATGAAGAATAGAGGGTTGGAAATGAATGTTAAGAAAGTTTTGAATGAGAAAGTGGTTGTGCCAACTGTGATGTAAGGATCAGAGTTATGGGGTGTGAAAGTAAGTGAGAGATGGAAACTAAATGTGTTTTTGATGAAATGCCTGAGTAGTATGATTGGTGTATCTCGATTGGATAGGGCTGTGAATGAAGTGGTGAGAGCAAGAACGGATATGAGGAGAGAAATTGCAGCCAGAGTAGATATGAATGTTCTGAGATGCTGTGGCCATGTGGAAAGGATGGATGATGAAAGGCTGCTGAAAAAGGTGATGAATGCAAGAGTTGATGGGAGAAATGCTAGAGGGAAGCCTAGGTTTGGGTGGATGGATGGAGTAAGGAGAGCCCTGAATGATAGAAGGATGGATGTGAGGGAAGCAAGCGAGCGTGCTAGGAATAGGAATGAGTGGCGAGCGATTGTGACGCAGCTCTGATGGGCATCTGCTGTTACCACGGGGCTGCATCTTACAGAGGTAGCCCTGTGGTAGGGGCAGTAGGGGAGTTGGCAGTTGTGAAGTGACACAGGTTGTGGAAGAGCTGGGAGGATGGGCTGTGGCACTCCAGCAGTGCCATCTGAACAGTCACTAACTTCCTCGTCATTGCCCAGAGAGCAAAGTAATCCCCTTATTGATGTCGGCTACTCCCCAATTAAAGGGGGAAACAGCCAAGGTAGAGAGATAGAAACACTTTTCTGGAAAAAGATGTTTGGACCTCTGGAAGTGGAACTTCTTGTTTTATGTCTTTTAGAGAAGAATTTATCACTTCTCAACGGGGATATCTGGAGCAATTGGGTACTGGAACCTTGCGTAATAATTACAGTCCTCTCTGATGCTCTTAACTACTACATAAAACAAAGTATGCAATAATAATGAATTTTAATATAGTAAGAATATGCAAGAATATAGTACAGTACAGTAATGCATACATAATACATGAGTATATACAGTAATACATACATAATACATGAGTAGATAATGGTTGGGGTTTTATTCGTATATGTGAATGTTCGTAACTCGGTTGTTCGTTAGTTAGGAAGCTTCTTTATACGAGCTATTTGATTAGCTGTATTGTCTGGGGATTTGTATGTTTGTTTGTGTATCCCTTTGGATGGAAAGAGACTTTCTCCAATTACCAAATTATTTGTTAAAGTATAGATATAAGTCGTAAACCATTAACATTAAATGCATTATGTAAGCTTTCATTACCTATCACTGGTGTGAATGCCTCTATTTCTATGCCAAGTTTTGCATTAAAGTCTCCCATTATCGTTATTATGGCATGCTTTGGAGAGCTGTTGTAAGGTGGCATAGACTTAGTACTTGTCTTCATCTGTACTATCTTCAGTTTGTGCATTTACACATATTACTGTTAACTTGAACCATTAACAGTTTAATCCTATTCTTACCGATCTCTCGTTGACTGGTTAAATTTTACATAGAGCATTCCTTGCTTTGTCAGACAAGCAAATACCAACCCCTTGTTGGTGTATTTCATCATACCTACCATTATATAGAATAGAGTATTGATTTATTGCACTTTGTCAAAAACCTGGCCATATTTGGAAAAATTATATTCCTTTAGTTTTTCAGGTAGAGATGTAATGGACACCTTAGTTTTTTTTCAAGGTTAAAGTACTGTATCCTCACATTTAGCAATCTTTTAGGTGATTAACTCTGAAATAAATTTTAGCTCTGAAAAAATTTGTCTTGACGGTACACATACAGTTTCAATCCTGTAAAGTATTATACATTTATCCCTCTGCCACCTCCTAAGAAAGATATTGATCCAAAATTGCCTAAAGTTAAAATGACTATCTAGGAGAAGAAAGTTGTTACCAAGTTTTGATAATGATTATCTTTTTCATCTAACTCCTCTTTGTATATCAAAGACATTTGATTATGTTTTAACTCCTTTGTAATGTGCGTGTATCATAAATCTGTTTTTTCTCTGCTGCCCTATTATTTATTGAGGCAGATTTTTCTTTTTTATCTTCATAAATTCTTGCACCTACATAACTTTTAATCACTTTTAAAGCATGGCAAAGTTTGATCATCATTATTAGATTTTTCCATCTCTCTCTCATGAGTGTGAAGGTGTTTTGGTGAGTGGGGAACATTTTCCTGTTTTTTTTTCACTTATATATTGACCACTGGTAGGTGGAAAGAATGTGTTTTTGAAGAAACATCTTGCTTCACATGTTCTGCTTGAAAATGAAACAATCTCATGTATGATCACTAGAAAACTTTTCTGAATATCTACGTATATCTTTAAGTCTAAATATAGTCACTTCCTGGCTGTGAAGGTAGGTATTTGGAATTTACCAAGCCAACAGTTGACAAGGATTCATGCTCATTTCACCAGGTGAAATCTATTCATTGACCTAAGATGTGGAGATTCTGGATCTGAAATTAAGAGTTACAACCTTTCCCAATATTATCTGCCATGATGAAGGTTTCATTATGCCCGTTTGGTGTCAAACTAAGTGTACTTTATGCATAACCCTCATAAGAGGTTCTCTAATGTTATTTTTTTTGGAGAGAGAGAGAGAGATTTTGATTGATTTTGATGTTAGCGAACACCCTTTAAGAACTGCCTTGACACAGAAAAAAGGTGTCTTTGAGGTTTTCATTCTTCAGTTAGGACAACTTGCAGAGGAGGTGATGTCCCATGAGTGGCGATGGCCAGCTCTCTTCACTTGTCAATGGATAGGCTGTCAAATGAGACATTTCATCTCGTGGAACATGGATCAGTTAACAAAATTGCACTTCTCTTTTTCTGGTCATCTCTTTGCTCGTGGAAGAAAGAAGAAAAAAGGGAATTGTTTTCTTTTGTGTAGACAAATAATACAGGTGAAACTAAGTGTACAAATGTTGCATAGTAAGGTCTTACTTGGCCCTGACTGATCTCTCCAACACAACAGAGATTTTCTTAGACTTTAATTTCTGTAATAAAATAGTTTTTAGAGTTACTTCAGGTGTTAAAAGATATTTTACAATCTCTGTGCACATGTCTCCGTCTTGAACAGGCACAACTTACATAGGTCATGTAAACGAGGGCTAGAGCTCAGGTCATGGAGCATCTGTTCTTGGGTTTAGACCACATCTCCAGACCTAAGAAATGCTTATTAGCTCATCCATTTTTGACAGATTATATACGTTCCTTCTCTGCAGTTAAAATATTGTCTCACAAATATGTATGTCATTGATGTAATTATTTTGAACGGCTTTGGAGACATTGGGTTAATATAATGGTGTTCAAACTCCCTCGTTTATGCCAGTGATTCAAGTAAGATTGAACATGAGAGTTGGATCTGCTTCAAGTTATCTTCTCTTCATCCTAAAAGCTTTTTCCACTTTTCTAATAAACACAAGAGTAATGTAGAATTTTCTCTTCTATCAAGCAAGAAGGTAGAAATTGTCTAATAATTGTTTTCTTCTCTTTACTCCATGGAATTTATCTCAACTCTGCAGACAAAGTTTACCCTTTATCTAAGATCTTCTTGAAGAGGATCAACAAACACTTCCTTTAAGGCTTGCCTTTGTATGAGGGATATGATAGTGGAATTATATCCATTCCTGAAGTTCGACTTTTCCTGTTGCATTGGATAGAATTATTTTATTGCATCGCACTATGTATGATACACTGGAAATGCTGCAGTATCCATTGAGTTCTTTCTCCAATTTTCAAACATATGCGTACATTGTTGAAGCTGGGGCTTTCGTGCTTCAAGTGGCTGAAGGTTCAGATAGGCTTCCTCCCAATGTCATCATGATGGCCCTTCAAGGTAGAACCTATTTGTATCTGTTACATGTAAAGTAAATGCAGATTATTTAGCTGGCACTGTATCGAGAATAATATGTATGACTTGATATTGTGTTATGGACTCGTAAACATGGAAAAAGGTAATCTCAAGAGTTTCCAAGCTGCTTGGGAAGTTGTACTAAGGCAGTGAATTTGAAGTTTTCAAATCACCTTCCTGTAATGGATTTAACAAGTTATTAGGATGCATGGAAGTTTACACCTCTGGAACCTACAGGAGATCATGTATCTATTTTCTTCCTGAATTCTGCTTTTGAAAGATATCTCTTCCAGAGCACAGCTTCTTGCTGTTCAGTTAGCTTTGGTTCCTCGTTATCTTTATTCCTTACCCAGATACGCAGCCCAAGTGCAATTCTATTCTTTCTCAGAAACCTGGGACGAAGTTTGTTTTAGAACTTCATATTTCCCTCTCCATATTTATGCACAATACTTTTAAGAGAGTTATATTCATTCCAAGTATCTTGTCCTTAGTTGATATTGTAAGTTCATATTGGTATGGGAAATATGGTCTGCCTTTTTCTTTTAGAATTACAACCACATTACAGAGGAGAATCTTCGCTAATTCAAATTTCTTTATATTGATTTAGCTTTTTCCTTGTTTGTTCAGAATTCCAACACAAGCAAGAGTACACAGTTTTTGTTGTTGTTGTTACCTGAGGTGCCTGAACAAACAGCCCTAAGTAGCAAAGAAAGATCACTGCCAATCCTGGGCTTTTCCCCAAAACTCTTAGGAAGTGTATGAAGTGTTGCCCAAGAACTGTTAGAAAGTGAAGTGTTGATGACACATGTGGTTGTGTTCTTTGCAGTCTTCCATAATGTGTTGCTTGGGTTGCTATGAATGTCTCTGGCTAGAAGGAGTCTTTGAAAAATTACCGCAGGAGAGTCATTTCTCACTGTAGAAAAATTTATTGTTATGTGTTGTCTTGATAGAGGAGGTAATCACCTGGTTGACAGAAGCCTTTCCCAGGTTCTTATGCTCCATAAGGGGAAGGGTTTGGTTGCAGCAGTTTGACCTCTTGCTGCTCCTCTTCTGAGTTGCTGCTTAGAAGAGTGGAACTACAATGAAAACACTGCCATTGTAGGTCCAGTGCATTGAGGTAAGAAAATTTGGGGTTTTAGGGGTAAAATAAATATAGGTGACTTCTCTGAAAATTCAACCAATATATGACGCAACAAATGGGAAATAAATGGGATAGAAAAGATGGTGCTTGAATATCAGTAATAGCCATGCACCCTTACACTAGATAATAAGAGAAAAGCCCTCTAAGGGTATCATAAGTCTTGAAAATTCTGTGAAAGATAATAAAGCAAATATACTTCTCTTTACAAATGAAAAAATGGACCGATGAAAACAGAAAACCAGTCACTTACATCTGCTATGGTTTGCCCACTTCATCCACACAGCAGTTTTCCTTTTACCTTCCTAGTAGCTCGCAGAAGTTATACACTCTATTACTCCTCCATCATTTGGGACTTTGTCTTGCAGTATTGACCTTGAACCATTGAAAGGGCTTGTTAGGATCTCATGTCTTTGGGCAAATACTTGAAGGTTACATCCTATGAAATTATCTCTACTAATTTCTTTTATTTAGTGTGACATCAAGACTGGTAAATAAGATTGCCCTCTACAGACCTGGGGACCAAGAAAAGATGAGATGAAAAAGTAGCAGCTTAAGAACAAGGCAGAAATAATAATAGTGATGAAGAATAAAGAAGGGATAGGCTGAAAGAATAGTCAGATTAATGAAGATCTAGAAACATGGTGGGATTAGACCCTGACATGACGAAAGACCAGCTTTCTTAAGGGAACAAGGTTTTTAGAGTTAGAGTAGACAGGAGGAGGAAGAGTCTTTCAGCCTTAGATGGAATAAAAGAAGTTGTCACTGCACCAACCAGTCTGCGAGCTACAAATCTCCACACATTACCTGTTTGATGAGGCTGCCTGTTACATTACCTTGCTACTAGGGGAGGAATGCAACTTGCCAACTCATCAGAACAGCAACGTAAGTAGTACCAATAAAAAAGAGAAAGAGATTATATTTCTGGCAAAGAGAAAGAGATTCCAGATTGGAAATAAGTGAAGGGTCATTAATAAGTCAAATGGCCTTAGATTCAACCCTATCAAGGAAATAAGTATAGGAAGAAGCATCCCAGATATGAAAGCAGTATTCTAAACAGGGAAGGATAAATGATTCATAAATGTATCTACTGGACCTATTAGTTTGGTGGCACTCCACTAGAACTAGACTTCTCTCTGTGAATCACCTTGAATTCTTCCAGACATTTTGAAATGCAAGTTCTTTTGCAAGTCCTGTTAGGAATTTTTTTGGAGTGATTTATGTAATTAAATAAAAGTTCAAGGCCAAGAAACGTTATAGTCTAAAAATGCAATGTGAAAATATGAGGGAATTCAGGTAAGGAAGCTTCTGATTTGGATTGTGATAAAATGTTAATATATTTCTTGGTCAGTATCATCTCTAGTATATTTTTTTATTCATTAGATTTGCTTTATTTTTCAGGGAAGCTACCTTATGCAGAACCTTCATTCTACTAAGTTAGAAGATGGAGACCACCACAAAAATGCCTTTGAAATTGCAGGTTGGGTTATTTGTGGTTATGTTTCTTCTTCCCTGTGTCATTGGTCTTATTCCAGTTCTGTGTAAAATTGAACTGAATATATTTTCCTTGTGCAGTAAAAATGTTGAATTTGTTATATATACTGTTTAGAGGTATTTTATATGGGCACATTGGATGATGTGCTTGATGTAGTGCTTGATTAAAAGAATTATTTTCTTTTCATAATATAAGTGTTGCCAGTACACATCCTTCTGATGGAAACAATAGAAAATCGGATTTAAAATCGATATACAGTGTTCCCCCCCTTATCGCGGTAGTTTGGTTCCGAGACCTGGCGCGAGACAGGAAAACCACGAAGTAGGATCAGCCTTAAATTTTTTTTTTAAAAAAATTTTTTTTTTTTTTTTTTTTTTTTAAAGATGATTATGACACCAGGACAGGCCAAAAATTATAAACTAAAACGGCCTTTATCAGGCTGTAAAGAGAAACAGAGATGGAGAGTGTAATGACCTGTCAGATGTGAAGGGATTATAAAAGATGTGTAATGAATATCCAGCTCTCTGCTGGTTTACTATACCTCTGCATTACTTTCATGATGTCTATTCTAGAAATTCTCCTTAGATCTTATTATTATTATTATTATTATTATTATTATTATTATTATTATTATTATTGGCATTAATAATTTTCCTTTGATATTATTGGCAACAATAATTTTCCTTTGATGATGATTGGGGAGATTATTTTATTATTATTATTATTATTATTTTTATTATTATTATTATTATTATTATTATTATTATCATCATTATTATTACGAATTCGTAATTAAACCATTAGTTGTACTATAATGTAGTTTTGGTTGAATGAACAAGAGTTACTTAAAGACTCTCTCTCTCTCTCTCTCTCTCTCTCTCTCTCTCTCTCTCTCTCTCTCTCTCTCTCTCTCTCTCTCTCTCTCTCTCTCTCTCTCTCTCTCTCTCTCTCTCTCTCTCTCTCTCTCTCTCTCTCTCTCTCTCTCTCTCTCTCTCTCTCTCTCTCTCTCTCTCTCTCTCTCTCTCTCTCTCTCCTCTCTCTCTCTCTCTCTCTCTCTCTCTCTCTCTCTCTCTCTCTCTCTCTCTCTCTCTCTCTCTCTCTCTCTCTCTCTCTCTCTCTCTCTCTCTCTCTCTCTCTCTCTCTCTCTCTCTCTCTCTCTCTCTCTCTCTCCTCTCTCTCTCTCTCTCTCTCTCTCTCTCTCTCTCTCTCTCTCTCTCTCTCTCTCTCTCTCTCTCTCTCTCTCTCTCTCTCTCTCTCTCTCCTCTCCAACATTCTATTCTACCCAACCCCCCACACTCTCTTTGTCCCAGCCAACTAGGGAGGGGCACTTTACACAGTTATTAAAAGTAAATAAACCAACAGATGTACAAACAATGATGAGCCCCTAATAATAATAATAATGATGATGATGATAATAATCTCCACAATCATCATCAAAGGAAAATTATTGTTGCCAATAATAATAATAATAATAATAATAATAATAATAATAATAATAATAATAATAATAATAATAATAATAATAAGATCTAAGCAGAAATATTGGAATAGACATCATGAAAGTAATGCAGAGGTATATTAAAACCCAGCAGAGAGCTGGATATTCATTACACATCTTTTGTAATCCCTTCACATCTGACAGGTCATTACGCTCTCCATCTCTGTTTCTCCTTACAACCTGATAAAGTCTGTTTTATTTTATCATTTTTTGGCCCATCCTGGTGTCACAATAATTCCCCCCCCCCCCCCCCCAAAAAAAAAAAAAAAAAACGCTATACAGTGAGAACGCGAACCAAGAAACGCGAATAACTGGGGGAACACTGTACCCCCCATCATTAATTCCTTTAAATCGCGGATTGAGTGTGTATATATACAGAGAGTCCTCGTATAATATCAGGGTTCCGTTCCTGACAGCTGACTTAAGTGAAAAATTGACATAAGTTGGAATTCTCTTAGATTCGAACCTGGATCCCCCTACCTATGCAAAAAAAGAAAAAACTATATTTCTAATGGTTCTTAAAAAATTACTAAAACTAATCTTAATACTATTTCCTAAACTTTAAAATTAACATAATATACAGGTACTGTACAGTATACATGTTCTATACAGTATAATAAAATAACATATATACATAAAATATCTGTACTGTAGTCGCCGTGGCTCAGTCGGTAGCGTCTCCGACTCTGAGGCGTCAGGTCGAGGGTTCGCGCCCCGCCCACGGTCTGAGGTTAGCAAAGGCATGCACTCAGCGTAAGGATTACACCTGCCAAAACAAGTCCTTCGCAAGAAGGCAACCGTCCTAGCCCTTGGTTGATAAGGGAGTCCGTGACGTAAAACCGGAACACATAAAATATCTGTACTATATTACACTAGAATACCTGTTACTGCTTTACTGTATAGAACAAAACTGTAAATAGTACCTGTACAGTATACTGTACTCATGCTGTGTGCATACATAGGGATGGAGAGTCTTGCTTATCAGAAGAAAGCTTGCTATGTCAGCTGCTGACGAGACGGGGGTAGGCAGGTGAGTCTGGAAAGGCAAAAGAGCAGTCAGTACATAATCTATAGAAAACAAAACTATACGTTATAAAAAACAATTATTACTACAAAAAATATTACATTAGTATCTCATTTTTATCAGGTTAATGGCTTTATTTTTTTTATACAGTTGGTTATATTGAAGAATTATATTGAATTTAAAAAGAAAAAATACCAAACATATAGCTGTAAATACAATTGCCAGAATGATCAACGATGGGATTAGCTTCAGACCTTAGGTCTGGTGGACTTATCTTAAGAAGGTATTTATTAGTAGGTATTCTAATTACTGCTTCTACTTTATTATCTGGGTTATGTTTTTTGCTTTCAGCCTTTATTTCATCGTATTCATGCTGAGTAAAATATGGGTCAACACCAAGAAGGACCACTGTCCTTTGAGCATTTAATTCGGGAGGCATTATAATGTCAAATTTATATTGGTTAAAAACAGATTTGCTTCCTGATGTATTTAATATTCTAAGTATTTGTTGGCAAGGACAAGAACAAAACCAGATTGAACATTAATCACTTTATAAACTATGATATCGCTCAGACATAATCACATAAATGTGTCATTACTACATTGGGCTGATCCTATAGAGGGTTCAAGGTCCGTAATCTGGACCCGGCCCACTATTTACTCATTTCCAGGATAAGAATAGCCCCAATGTATTCCCTGCTTGTCGTAAGAGGCGACTAAAAGTGGACGGGGCGAGGGGACTGGGAATCCCCCCTTGTATTAACCTCCTGCGAGACGTCAAAGAAGAAGGGGAGTAGAGGGGAGATTAACTTCCCCCAAAACTCTAGTTTTGGGGTGTCTAAATGTGCGTGGTTGTAGTACGATAGAGAGCAAAAGATGTGAGATTGGATATATGTTTGGTAGGAGGAGGATGGATGTATTGACATTGTGTGAGACGAAGATGAAAGGAAAAGAAGAAGTGGCATTTGGTGATGTGACAGGTAGGTTGTCTGGGGTTGAAAGAGGGAGAGCGAGAGAAGGTGTGGCATTATTGCTGAGTGAATGGATGGTAAATAAGGTAGTGGAATGGAAAGAAGTGTCATCTAGGCTGATGTGGGTGAGGGCTAGGATAGGTAGGGAATGTTGGGCTTTTGTTAGTGAGTATGGGCCAGGATGCTAGAGAAGTGAGGAAGAGCGGGATGAATTCTGGAATGAGTTAACTAAGTGTGTGGATGGTCTTAGCAGAAGGAACTATGTAGTTGTGTTGGATGACTTGAATGCGAGAGTGGGTGATGGAGAGTTAGAAGGTGTTGTAGGAAAGTATGGGGTACCAGGTGGGAATGAGAGTGGCGAGAGACTGTTAGATATGTGTGTAGAGCATGAGTTGGTGATAGGTAATAGTTTTTTCAAGAAGATTTTAATAAATAAGTATACATGGATGAGAGTGACAAATGGAAGAGTGAAAGAAAGAGCATTGATGGATTATGTGTTGGTAGCAAAGAGCATGATTGGTAGAGTGAAAGATGTGCATGCATTTAGGGGTGTGGTTTCTGGATGTCTGATCATTTTTCAGTTGCAGCAAAAGTGGTAGTAGCAAAAGAGTGGGGAAATAGAGTGGGGGGAATGTATAAGGGAAATGGTGAAGATGGAAGAGTTGAAAAATCCAGAGAAGAGACAGGAATATCAGGACAGGTGGAAAGTGGTATATGACAGGGTGAAAGAAAAAGAAGTTGGGGAGTTAGAGCAGGAATGGGGATTGATGAAAGAATGTTTTTTGAGACATGCCAGTGATGTGTGTGGTAAGAGGTTTGTTGGAGGTGGCATGAGGAGGGGCAGCGAGTGGTGGAATGAAGGGGTGAAAAGGAAGGTGGAAGAGAAAAAGAGGGCTTTTCAGGAGTGGCTGCAGTGTAACAGTTGGGAGAAGTATGAAAGATACAAGGAAAAAAATGTGGAAACCAAGCGTAAGGTAGAGGAAGAGAAGAGGTTGGCAAATGTTAGGTGGGGACAGGATTTTAGTAGGTCATATGAGGAGAATAAAAAAAGTTTTGGAAAGAAGTGAAGAGAGTAAGGAAGGGTGGATCGAGGATGGAAGAGACAGTGAAAGATGTGAATGGAGAAATGTTAAGAGGGAACGATGCAAGGAAAAGATGGACAGAATATATTGAGTGCTTGCTGAATGTTGAGGAAGATAGAGAGGCAGCTATAGTGGCAGTGGAGGGTGTTCAAGTTCCAGTAATGGGAGATGAAAATGAGAGAGAAATCACAAGAGAGGAGGTGAAAAGGGCATTGTATGAAGCTAAAGCAGGTAAAGCACCTGAAATGGATGGTGTGAGAGCGGAGATGTTGAAAGAAGGGGGTGTGACTGCATTGGAATGGGTAGTGAGTGTTTAATATATACTTCATGTTGTCAATGGTGCCAGTGAAATGGGTGATTGCTTGTATAGTGCTCCTATACAAAGGTTAGGGAGATGTGTATGAATGCAGTAATTTTAGGGATATTAGTTTGTTGAATGTAGTGGGAAAAGTGTATGGTAGGAAACTGATTAATAGGATTAGGGATAGGACAGAAAATGTGATTGCAGAAGTGCAGAGTTGTTTTAGGGGCAGTAGAGGTTGTATAGATCAGATTTTTATAGTTAGGCAGTTATGTGAGAAATATTTAGCAAAGGGTAAGGATGTGTATTTAGCATTTTTGGATCTGGAGAAAGTGTATGATAGAGAGGCAATGTGGAATGTTTCGAGGTTATATGGAATTGATGGTAAACTGTTGCATGCAGTGAAGAGTTTGTATGAGGGCAGTAGAGCTTGTGTTAGGGTAGGGAATGAAGTGAGTGAGTGGTTTCCAGAGAGTGTGGGAATGAGATAGAGATGTGTGATGTCACCATGGCTGTTCAATTTGTATATTGATGGAGTTGTAAAAGAGGTGAATGAGCGAGTGCGTGGTTGAGGTTTGAGAATGGTAGCTGAGGATGATATTGAGTGGGAGGTGAATCAGTTGCTGTTTGCAGATGATACTGTGGTGGTGGCAGATTCAGAGGAGAAGCTGTGTCAGTGTAAGAATTTGGAATGGTGTGTGAGAGAAGGAAGTTGCAAGTGAATGTGGGAAAGAGTAAGGTTATGAGGTGTACAAGATATGAGGATGGTGCTGGATTGAATGTTTTGTTGAATGAAGAGACACTTGAGGAAGTTGATCAGTTTAAGTATTTAGGCTCGGTTATAGCTACAAATGGTGGAGTGGAAGCAAATGTGTCACAGAGTGAATGAAGGATGTAGAGTGTTGGGTGTGTTGAAAGGAGTGATGAAGAATAGAGGGCTGAAAATGAATGTTAAGAAAGTTTTGTATGAGAAAGTGGTTGTGCCAACTGTGATGTATGGATCAGAGTTATGGGGTATGAAAGCAAGTGGGATACGGAAACTAAATGTGTTTGAGATGAAATGCCTGAGGAGTATGAATGGTGTATCTCGGTTGGACAGGATTAGGAATGAAGTGGTGAGAGCAAGAACGGATATGAGGAGAGAAAGTGCAGCCAGAGTAGATATGAATGTAATGAGATGGTTTGGCCATGTGGAAAGGATGGATGATGAAAGACTGCTGAAAAAGGTGATGAATGCTAGAGGTGATGGGAGAAATGCTAGAGGGAGACCTAGGTTTGGGTGGATGGATGGAGTAAGGAGAGCCCTGAATTATAGGAGGTTGGATGTAAGGGAAGCAAATGAGCGTGCTAGGAATAGGAATGAGTGGTGAGCGATTGTGATGCTGCTCTGATGGGCATCTGCTGTTACCATGGGGCTGCATCTTACAGAGGTAGCCCTGTGGTAGGGGCAGTGGGGGAATTGGCATTTATGTAGTGACACAGGTTGTGGAAGAGCCGGGAGGATGGGCTGTGGCTCCAGCAGTGCAGTCTGAACGGTCGCTAGCTCCCTCGTCATTGCCCATAGAGCAAAGTAATCCCCTTAGTGTTTCTTTTTTTTTTATGTTGGCTACCTCCCAATTGGGGGAGACAGCCAAGGTAGATAGATAGAATAGGATTAGAGTAACTTCATTCCAATAATAGATAATTATCTCGTTTATTTCACTTATTTGGAAGGATTTATAAAAAAAAAATATTTCCTGAACTTAATTATTTAAGCTATAAGTCTATATCAATAAAGGGGAATTAAAAGTGAAAAAAAAAAATAAAATAATCCCTTTACCTGGCACTGGTAAAAGTGACCACGAGGAAGATTACTGTAAACGATAACATTCAGATTAATGGGGTAAATATTTACTCATTTCCAGGATGAGAGTAACTTCATTACAATAATAGAGAATTATCTCGTTTATTTTGCTTATTTGGAGTGGATAATAAAAAGAAATATATATTTACTGATCTTAATTATTTAAGATATATGTATATATCGATAAAGCGGAATTAAAAGTGAAAAAAGGATAAAATAAAAAATAATACCTTTACCTGGTATGGGTAAAAGTCACCTCGATGAAGATTACTGTAAAGGATAACGATCTGTTTACTTGGGTAATTAAAAAGATCCAATGTTTACTCGGTTGTTAACGAACGGTTTATTCCGAAATTGCTGTCAAATATACCTAGGTTAATAAATGCGCTATAATGGAAAAGCAGTTAAACAACGTGATTTCTTCGAAATTTTAGGTTTGAAGTAATCGGAACGAATATTATTAATATAAAAAAGTGGTCATGACAAAAAACTTCTTTCATATGAAAAATAATATTATCTTCTTCTTCTTCTTCTTCTTCTTCTTCTTCTTCTTCTTCTTCTTCTTCTGCTTCTTTCTTCTTCTTCTTCTTCTTCTTCTTCGTCTTCTTCATTTTATTATTATGATTATTATTATTGTTATTATTATTATTATAAGTACAGTGTTCCTTCAATTATCGCGAAGGTTCGGTTCCGGGACCCGGGACGAGACAGGAAAATTGCGGAGTAGGATCAACCTATATGTACATAGATATTTTAATTTATTTTTACGTTTACACCGTATAAACTTTATAAACCCTCCCTGTACTGTTAAACTACCCTTTACTTCATAAATAACAGCATGCAAGCGTAAATTTATATGACATACTCATGTACATAGGTATTTTACAACTATTTTTACGTTTACTGTATAAACCCTCCCTGCACTGTTAAAAAACCACCCTTTACTTTATAAATAACAGCATGCAATGTAAATTTATATGTACGTGATAGGTAAACTTACTGTGAATGAGGTGGTAATGAGTTTGTAGATGCCAGAGGAAATTATTCCGCAGCCAATAACAGCTTTACGGCTGTTATTCATTGAGGCCAAAATAGCGGCCGACATCCGTAACCTTTTTCCTTCTTTCAACATATCTAAGAGTTTCACCTTATCTGTTATGGTTAACATTTTCCTTTGCCGCTTAGGCTCACTACAAGAAGCCTTAGAAGATGAAGGATGCTTGGGAGGCATTGCAAAGGTTAAAATATGCGAGTAAAAAAATCACAAGCAAAACGTATTAATAAGGACAACGTGAACGGTGCACACGTGAGTTACTCTGAACGAGTGAGACGAGACAATGGAAGATGGTGCAAGCCTTTGTCCGAAACGCTGATAGCGGTATCGTATTTTACATGTTGCAATACTGTTAGTATTTATGTTTTTTATTATTTTTTACTGTTTTATTATTCTTAGGCTAAGAAATACGTTTTTTTTATCAATAAAATTATGAAACTACTGGAAATTTTAATATATATGCCAGCTCACGTAGGTGCGACCCCAATACATTGTACGCTATCGGACACTATTTCACATGATGCAATACTGTGAGTTATATATCTAAATTTATGTTTTTTACTATTTTTTCTGTTTTATTACTCTTAGGCTAGGAAATACTTGTTTTATCAATAAAATAATGAAAATTTCATTATGTACTATCTTACGTAGGTTCGACCCTTTTCGTTTCCGAAAACCTGATATCGGTATCGTATTTTACATGGTGCAATACTGTTAGTATTTATGTTTTTTTACTATATTTTACTGTTTTATTATTCTTAGGCTAAGAAATACGTTTTTTTTATCAATAAAATCATGAAACTACTGGAAATATAAACATATATGCTAGCTCACGTAGCTGCAACCCCAATACATTGTACGCAATACTGTGAGTTATACTGTATATCTAAATTTATGTTTTTTATTAATTTTTACTGTTTTATTAGTCGTAGGCTGGGAAATAAATTTTTTTTATCAGTTAGATAATGAAATTTTTATTTTTCAATAAAAAAATGAAAATACTGAAAATTTTTGTTTTTTTAATATTTTAATATTTTTGCATATACCCCCCCCAAAAAAAAATAATTGCCAAAATAAAATCGCGGTACAGTGAAATCGCGAGCCAAGAAACGCAATACAGCGAAGGATCACTGTAGTAGTAGTAGTAGTAGTAATAATCATTATTATTAATAAATATCCTATTATTATTATTATTTTTATTATTATTATTATTATATTAATAGTCTCCTCCAATTTTTGAGATGCCTTGTAGGGAGGAAGGGGAAAGTTGAGATAGGATACGTGTGAAAAATGGAAAGGTGATGGCGCCGCATGCACTCTTTTAACCCCTAGAGAATCACCAGGAAGGGAGGGTAAGGGAAACTAGACAAAAACAAATTTATGAATATATAAAAATGAAAAAAAATGGATGAACAAAAAAAATATTTTGTAAGCCTTTGTTGTAAAATTGGAATGACATACTCAAAACGACATTATATGAGGACTCCCTCTCTCTCTCTCTCTCTCTCTCTCTCTCTCTCTCTCTCTCTCTCTCTCTCTCTCTCTCTCTCTCTCTATATATATATATATATATATATATATATATATATATATATATATATATATATATATATATATATATATATATATATATATATATATATATATATATATATATATATTTTTTTTTTTTTTATATGATTGTGACACTAGGACGGGCCAAAAAATAATAAAATAAAACAGCCCTCATCGGGCCTGGGCACGAAAAATACACAAAGTAAAGAGAAACAGAGATGGAGAGCGTAATGACTTGTCAGATGTGAAGGGATAATAAAAGATGTGTATGAATATCCAAGAATATTCAGTGTAGCTGTAGCATAGAAAAAGAACCGTAACTGAAGGAAGACTTAACATCAAACTGTCCTGGACAGACCTATTTAAGTTCAAAAAACCACTCGTGTGATTACCTAATTGTGTTTACGGGAAAGAGCCCAAAGCTCGTATCTTCCCGTCTCCTGATCGGTTCCATTTTATACTTAGTGATACTTATCATACCTGTCCTTAAAACTATAGATTGAGATAGCATTAACTACCTCCTCGCTTAGCGAATTCCAATTATCAACTACTCTTACACTGAAAAAGTATTTCCTTACATCCTGCAAAGAAGTTTTCTTACGAAGCTTCAAACTATGACCTCTAGTTCTAGAGCCAGCCATATCAAAATATCGATCCCTATCCACTCTATCATAACCATGAAGGTATTTAAAGACTGTCACCATATCCCCCCTCACTCTTCTAGCTTCGAGTGATGGTAAGTCTAATTCCCTCAGCCTCTCATCATAACTGAGATATATATATATATATATATATATATATATATATATATATATATATATATATATATATATATATATATATATATATATATATATATATATATATATATATACAGTGTTACCTCGGTTATTCGCGCTTCTTGGTTCGCGTTCTCACTCTATCGCGTTTTTTTTTTTCCCTCAGCCTCTCATCATAACTGAGATATATATATATATATATATATATATATATATATATATATATATATATATATATATATATATATATATATATATATATATATATATATATATATATATATATATATATATATATATATATATATACAGTGTTACCTCGGTTATTCGCGCTTCTTGGTTCGCGTTCTCACTCTATTGCGTTTTTTTTTTTTTTTTTTAATAAATTATTATTTTATTTTATGGGTATATGCAAAAATATTAAAATATTGAAATTTTTTTTTTTCAGTATTTTCATTTTTTTATTGAAATTTACGTTGCGTGCTGTTATTTATAATGTAAAGGGTGTTTTTTTAACAGTGCAGGGAGGGTTTATACAGTTCGTAAACGAAAAAATAATTGTAAATGAGTATGTATGTCACGTCATCAGCACCTCATTCATCGTAATTTTATCTATCACTTTCATAAAAATTTACGTTGCTTGCTGTTATTTATAATGCAAAGGGTCTTTTTTTAACAGTGCATGGAGGGTTTATACAGTACGTAAACGAAATAATAATTGTAAATGAGTATGTATGTCACGTCATTTCACCTCATTCACCGTAATTTTATCTATCACTTTCATAAAAATTTACATTGCTTGCTGTTATTTATAATGTAAAGGGTCTTTTTAAACAGTGCAGGGAGGATTTATACAGTACGTAAACGAAAAAATAATTGTAAATGAGTATGTATGTCACGTCATTATTACCTCATTCACCGTAATTTTATCTATCACTTTCATAAAAATTTACGTTGCTTGCTGTTATTTATAATGTAAAGGGTGTTTTTTTAACAGTGCAGGGAAGGTTTATACAGTACATAAACGAAAAAATAATTGTAAATGAGTATGTATGTCACGTCATTATCATCTCATTCACCGTAATTTTATCTATCACTTTCATAAAAATTTACGTTGCTTGCTGTTATTAATAATGTAAAGGGTCTTTTTTTTAACAGTGCAGGGAGGGTTTATACAGTACGTAAACGAAAAAATAATTGTAAATGAGTATGTATGTCACGTCATTATCACCTCATTCACCATAATTTTATCTATCACTTTCATAAAAATTTACGTTGCTTGCTGTTATTTATAATGTAAAGGGTGTTTTTTTAACAGTGCAGGGAGGGTTTATACAGTACGTAAACGAAAAAATAATTGTAAATGAGTATGTATGTCACGTCATTATCACCTCATTCACCGTAATTTTATCTATCACTTTCATAAAAATTTACGTTGCTTGCTGTTATTTATAATGTAAAGGGTGTTTTTTCAACAGTGCAGGGAGGGTTTATACAGTACGTAAACGAAAAAATAATTTTAAATGAGTATGTATGTCACGTCAATATCACTTCATTCACTGTAATTTTATCTATCACTTTCATAAAAATTTACGTTGCTTGCTGTTATTTATAATGTAAAGGGTATTTTTTAACAGTGCAGGGAGGGTTTATACAGTGTGAACGTAAAAATATATTAAAATATCTATGTACATATAGGCGGATCCTACTTCGCGGATTTCCTGTTTCGCGCTGGGTCCCGGAACCGAACTACCGCGATAAGTGAGGCAACACTGTATATATATATATATATATATATATATATATATATATATATATATATAATATATATATATATATATATATATATATATATATATATATATATATATATATATATATATATATATATATATATATATATATATATATATATATATATATATATATATATATATATATATATATATATATATATATATATATATATATATATATA
>JAXCGZ010004801.1:10000-30126 GCA_037179515.1 Halocaridina rubra | reverse complement strand
TTTTGGCAGATGTAATCCTTACCCTGAGTGCATGCCCTTGCTAACCTCAGACCGTGATGGGGCGCGAACCCTCGACCTGATGCCTCAGAGTTGCGGACGCTACCACATGAGCCACGGTGATTAAAGATGTCACTACTAGTAGTAGAATATATTACATTCAAGACCTTATTTGAAAAAAAGAAAAGGACGTACAGTATTGTTTAATATTTTAGGTGACTTTAATTTACAGTCCTCAGTGGCTCTTTCAAGATGGTTTTACAGTGAATTGCAGTCTAAGAGTATACCTGTATGTTTTTGAGTCAAATTGAAATACAACACGGTACTTAAGTGTGCATGTATTTTTTAATTTTGCAGTCCACTATTTGCATTATTATTATTATTATTATTATTATTATTATTATTATTATTATTATTATTATTATTATTATTATAATTTGACAATGGAGGCAAGGATTGGCAGGGTATATTGATCCCCTGTTACATCACTCCGTTTATTATAGTTAATGAAACCTTGCTTGGTTCATTGGAATAGGACAACAAATTAAAAGAAAATATTATTATTATTATTATTATTATTATTATTATTATTATTATTATTATTATTATGGTAAATAAGAACTGGTCACTGTATGAAAAGATATGACATATTGCAAATATTTGCCGGCAATTTTTTCAGAAAGATAAAGTTTAAAATTGTATTTAGATTTTCTTTTATAATTTGTTAGTGTAGATATTACATTGAGTTTTACAGAATATCCTTCTGAAACTAGCAGGGTGACCACAATGTAGCAAAACAAATGAATGAGGAAGACTTTGAGTTAGCATACCCTTCCTTCCTCATATATTCGCCCTCCATGAGCAATATGCCAGTTTATAATGAGATATAGGCATATTGCTAATTAGCTAAGTCCACTGAAGCAGCCTGGTTAGAAGGTCATGGAAATAATTTATCACCAATGATTTTGCGATTTTCATGCATTTTACAGTAAAATAGTTGAGTAACAAGTTCACAGATATTCTGCATTACTACCGTTACTGAGGTATCATAGTCAGTATTTTTACTAAAATATTTTAGAACTGTTCTTTGTTATCCAGTCAGTAAAAAGGAAAAGCTGTTTATATGCTGTTGCTAATATTAGTTGAGTGCCCTTGGATATTCTGCCATTTATACAAATATTGTTATTTTTCCACTTGTTAAATCACTAGGGTGGTATGGGATTATATGTATATCTATCAATATATATGAGCCATTTTTCCCCTTATAAAGGGGAGTGGCGTAGTCAAAGCAAAATACTATTGAAGAATCAAGAGTATACATATATATATATACGGTATATATATATATATATATATATATATATATATATACGGTATATATATATATATATATATATATATATATATATATATATATATATATATATATATATATATATATATATATATATATATATATATATATATATATATGAATCATTTTTTTTACCCCGACCGGGACTCGAACCTAGGACTTATGATTACTAAGTCAAGGTGCTACCACTACACCACAGAAGGTTAAGAGGAATCCAACCTTATAGCTTATATCTGCTATACTTAGGAATGAACGCATTCTAACTGAATGCCACTATGTTCATATTACAGATTCTCCAACCTCACTCGTGGCTTCATTTTAGCATTTAATTCAATTCCCAATCTCATTCGGGCCATGAAATTATCAAATAAGCACATTACATATGTGAAAACATGAATCATTTTTTACCCCGACCGGGACTCGAGCCTAGGACTTATGATTACTAAGTCAAGGCGCTACCACTACACCACAGAAGGTTAAAAGGAATCCAACCTTATAGCTTATATCTGCTATACTTAGGAATGAACGCATTCTAACTGAATGCCACTATGTTCATATTACAGATTCCCCAACCTCACTCGTGGCTTCATTTTAGCATTTAATTCAATTCCCAATCTCATTCGGGCCATGAAATTATCAAATAAGCACATTACATATGTGAAAACATGAATAATTTTTTACCCCGACCGGGACTCGAACCTAGGACTTATGATTACTAAGTCAAGGCGCTACCACTACACCACAGAAGGTTAAAAGGAATCCAACCTTATAGCTTATATCTGCTATACTTAGGAATGAACGCATTCTAACTGAATGCCACTATGTTCATATTACAGATTCCCCAACCTCACTCGTGGCTTCATTTTAGCATTTAATTCAATTCCCAATCTCATTCGGGCCATGAAATTATCAAATAAGCACATTACATATGTGAAAACATGAATAATTTTTTTTACCCCGACCGGGACTCGAACCTAGGACTTATGATTACTAAGTCAAGGCGCTACCACTACACCACAGAAGGTTAAAAGGAATCCAACCTTATAGCTTATATCTGCTATACTTAGGAATGAACGCATTCTAACTGAATGCCACTATGTTCATATTACAGATTCCCCAACCTCACTCGTGGCTTCATTTTAGCATTTAATTCAATTCCCAATCTCATTCGGGCCATGAAATTATCAAATAAGCACATTACATATGTGAAAACATGAATAATTTTTTACCCCGACCGGGACTCGAACCTAGGACTTATGATTACTAAGTCAAGGCGCTACCACTACACCACATGTTTTCACATATGTAATGTGCTTATTTGATAATTTCATGGCCCGAATGAGATTGGGAATTGAATTAAATGCTAAAATGAAGCCACGAGTGAGGTTGGGGAATCTGTAATATGAACATAGTGGCATTCAGTTAGAATGCGTTCATTCCTAAGTATAGCAGATATAAGCTATAAGGTTGGATTCCTTTTAACCTTCTGTGGTGTAGTGGTAGCGCCTTGACTTAGTAATCATAAGTCCTAGGTTCGAGTCCCGGTCGGGGCAAAAAAAATTATTCATGTTTTCACATATGTAATGTGCTTATTTGATAATTTCATGGCCCGAATGAGATTGGGAATTGAATTAAATGCTAAAATGAAGCCACGAGTGAGGTTGGGGAATCTGTAATATGAACATAGTGGCATTCAGTTAGAATGCGTTCATTCCTAAGTATAGCAGATATAAGCTATAAGGTTGGATTCCTTTTAACCTTCTGTGGTGTAGTGGTAGCGCCTTGACTTAGTAATCATAAGTCCTAGGTTCGAGTCCCGGTCGGGGTAAAAAATGATTCATGTTTTCACATATGTAATGTGCTTATTTGATAATTTCATGGCCCGAATGAGATTGGGAATTGAATTAAATGCTAAAATGAAGCCACGAGTGAGGTTGGGGAATCTGTAATATGAACATAGTGGCATTCAGTTAGAATGCGTTCATTCCTAAGTATAGCAGATATAAGCTATAAGGTTGGATTCCTTTTAACCTTCTGTGGTGTAGTGGTAGCGCCTTGACTTAGTAATCATAAGTCCTAGGTTCGAGTCCCGGTCGGGGTAAAAAATGATTCATGTTTTCACATATGTAATGTGCTTATTTGATAATATATATATATATATATATATATATATATATATATATATATATATATATATATATATATATATATATATATATATATATATATATATATATATATATATATATATATATATATATATATATATATATATATATATATATATATATATATATATATATATATATATATATATATATATATATATATATATATATATATATATATATATATATATATATATATATATATATATATATATATATATATATATATATATATATATATATATATATATATATATATATATATATATATATATATATATATATATATATATATATATATATATATATATATATATATATATATATATATATATATATATATATATATATATATATATATATATATATATATATATATATATATATATATATATATATATATATATATATATATATATATATATATACAGTGTTACCCCAGTTATTCGCGCTTCCTGGTTCGCTTTCTCACTCTATCGCGTTTTTTTTTTTTTATAAATTATTATTTTATTTCATGGGTATATGCAAAAATATTAAAATATTAAAAAAAAAAATTCTCAGTATTTTAATTTTTTTTTTTTGGAAAAAAACATATTTCATTATCTAATTGATATAAACAAATTATTTTCCAGCCTACGAATAATAAAACCAGTAAAAAATAGAAAAAAACATAAATGTAGATAGATAGATAGATACGTTTATTGACCACCTCTTTTGAAAAGTACAGTATAATCTTTACAAAAGGAATATTTGGTCCAAATTACAGTGAATAAATACAATAGATTTTGTACAATCATCAAATAAGTAAATGAATTTTAAATTAATATACAATGTACTAATAACTGAATGATATACGTACGTACAGTATAACTCACAGTATTGCATCATGCAAAATAGTGTTCGATAGCGTACAATGTATTGGGGTCGCAGCTACGTGAGCTAGCATATATATTTATATTTCCAGTAGTTTCATGATTTTATTGATAAAAAAAACGTATTTATTAGCCTAAGAATAATAAAACAGTAAAAAATCGTAAAAAACATAAATACTAACAGTATTGCAACATGTAAAATACGATACCGCTATCAGCGTTTTGGACAAAGACTCGTTCAGTCTAACTCACGTTTTGCTTGTGTTCGATAGCGTACAATGTATTGGGGTCGAAGCTACGTGAGCTAGCATATATATTTCCAGTAGTTTCATGATTTTATTGATAAAAAAAACGTATTTCTTAGCCTAAGAATAATATAACAGTAAAAAATAGTAAAAACATAAATACTAACAGTATTGCTACATGTAAAATACGATACCGCTATCAGCGTTTCGGACAAAGGCTTCCACCATCTTCCATTGTCTCGCCTCACTCGTGTGCGCCATTCATGTTGTGCTTATTATTATTAATATGTTTTGCTTGTGATTTTTTTACTCGCATATTTTAACCTTTGCAATTCCTCCCAAGCATCCTTCATCTTCTAAGGCTTCTTGTAGTGAGCCTAAGCGGCAAAGGAAAATGTTAACCATTGTAGATAAAGTGAAACTCTTAGATATGTTGAAAGAAGGAAAAAAGTTTGTGGGTCGGCCGCTATTTTACGTAAACGTAAAAATTATTGTAAAATATGGAACTTATTAATGTCAAGTCATCATCACCTCATTCATGGTAAGTTTTCCTATCACTTTCATAAAAAAATTACGTTGCTTGGTGTTATTTATAATGTAAAGGGTGTTTTTTTAACAGTACAGGGAGGGTTTATACAGTGTAAACATAAAAATACATTAAAATATCTATGTACATATAGGCTGATCTCTACACCACGGATTTCCGGGTTCGCGCCGGGTCCCGGAACCGAACTACCGCGATAAGTGAGGCAACACTGTATATATATATATATATATATATATATATATATATATATATATATATATATATATATATATATATATATATATATATATATATATATTAGGGGGTCCCCATTTTATGTCATTCCGATTTAAGTTGTACCGCTGTTACGTCTGAGGCCAATATATGATTAATGAATCATTAATATATAAATTTTTCGACCTACCTGGATTGTGCGGTAAATTCAAACTGCGCATACTGAACAGTTTGTGAGCGCGGCGGACGAAAATGCTGTTAGCAGCACAACTGTATTCGTATATACAAAGTTAATGGGTTTATTTATGTGTTTATGTATTTGCTTGTATTAAAGGGTTATATTGAATTTATTTATAAAATTACCAAGCACATTGCTGTTAATAAGATTTTATATGAAATTTACTGTAATTACATACTTTCAACATGATTTGTAAGAAGATCTTATTGGTGTTTTAGTTGGATGACCAGCATCAACGGCGCATCACTGTGAGTCTCCTGTTGATTCAGGAGAGAGCAAATAGAGTGTTTAATGCTGTGAAAATGGGAAAGGGGGGAAGAAGAAGCCTTCTTGTTTTAGTTCCAGATGACAGGCAGTTGACCCTTCCAAATGCCCTTGAGTGCCCTTGGATTTTCTGCCAAGTACACTAACAAGGGCTTCAGCTTAGTCTCTTGCAGCATTATCTCCCAAATGCAAAGTCAGTCTCTCCTTGCTGACTATGGGCTGGTGCTGTCATATCCTCTTTGGTGATGTATGTACGACTTGGCATACGCTTCTTAGCAGCTTCACTGTGCACCCTTAGGTTATACAAATTAGAACATCTCTTAAAACCCCTATTGGCCACAAGCTCTTCACTTTCACTCCCTTCCTCCTTTTCACTCTTCCCTGCATTGAACAATCTTTTAGCCTCTCCGTGTATCAACATGAGGCTCACTGGGATATGCCATCGATGCTGCCAAATAGCTAGCAATCTCTCCATCTTGATCATAAGGCCACTACACTGCTTTAATCACAGTGGACATCATAGTAGCAGAACCTCTCACCTGTTCAAGGATGCGATCCTTATCCTTAATGATTGTTGCCACGGTCAAACGGGCTAACCCCAGTGATCAGCTAATATTCGTAGCATTTTCTTTATTCCGAGTTTTTTACTATTTCAACTTTAACTTCCATGGTGATGGGTTGCCTTTTCTTCGCAGCAGTGCCATCAGAAATGTCACCACTACACTCTGTAGGCAGAGTAATGTCAAGAACGAGAGAACACGATCGAAACCATCTAGAGAGTAGATGAGGACAATAATAATATGGCATGAGGGAGTAAGTTGAGTGATGGTTCTTCTTCTTAGTTTGATGCCGCATGACTGACGTATTCTTTAGTGACGCTCAACAAACTATTTCGCAAGAAAATCGTATTTACGGCTATGTATTTGGTAGTTTTGTATATAATTTAAATTTAATTCCTTCAAATAACCAAATACATAAACAAATAGATAAGTAAAACCATTAACTTGATATATACATATACAACAATGGTGTGTGACAACATACTTGTCTGCCCTGCTCAACAAACTGTTCCGCTTAAAATCATATTTACGTGTGTTTGGTAATATTGTAAATAAATTTAATATAATCCTTCATATAACCAAATACATATACAAATTAATAAATAAAGCAATTAACTTATGCAAAAGCTCCCCAACTTACGAACAACCGAGTTATGAACATTCACAGATACGGAAAAAATCCTACCCATTACCTACCCTTATATAAATGTATGTGTTACTGCACTGTATTGTGTAATTACATTATTATTACTGTATTCAAATTCATTTATACAGTATACTTTATGCTTTACATAGTAGTTAAGTGTTTTCAGCATAAGTACTGTACAGTCCTGCATATATGTGTACTGTCCATTACTTTTTAAGTATTCACAACTTACAAACAATTCTTCTTACTAACGGACTTATGGAACCTAACTCATTCGTAAGTTGGGGAGTGTCTGTATATACGAATACAGCAGTGCTGTTAGCAGTGTATTTATCCACCATGCTCACAAACTTTTCAGTGCGTGAAATTTGTATTTACCACACAAGCCAGGTAAGTTAAAATATTGATTTATTAACAATTTATGGTCCTCTATTGAAATGTCGGTATCGTGTAACTTGGGGACCACATAAACTGGGGACTCCCTGTAATGGGCTTTATCAGTCTGATTTTCTTATTTATTTTCTTGAAGTATAAGTTTGATTAATGATTGTCTCTTTTTTTCTTTTTTTTTTCTAGTTGCATACAGCAGAGCTCCAAGATGGTCAAGACTGGAACCGCATAGACTTTAACTCTATTACAGAGCAAACTCATGTTGATGAATTTTTGACAACTGCCGAGTTAGCAGGAAGGGAATTTCAGGCAAGTCATTTTGAATCCTATAGTGAAAGGATTTGTCTTTTATCATCCTCCTTCTGTCTTCCCTGTTTCTTATAACTCATCTCAGAGCTTAATCCTGCCATATCTCTAGGTCCTCATTACTTCGACTATTCTTTCAGCCTGTCCTTTTCCTATTGTGTATCACTCCCCTATATCTGCCTTGTCCCTAACCTTTTACTTTTTCTTTGTCTTAATGTTTTCTTCGTTTCCAGGCTTGGTGAGGGTAATTTCCTTTCCTGTCCCTGCATCGCTCATTAAAATTACTGTACAGTAATCCCTCGCTCTATTGCGGTTCACCTATCGTGGATTCACTGTATCGCGGATTTTTTTTAGGAGAGAGAAAAAAAAATTGTGATGCCAGGATGGGCCAAAAAATGATAAAATATAACAGCCTTCATCAGGCTGTAAAGAGAAACAGAGATGGAGAGTGTAATGACCTGTCAGATGTGAAGGAATTATAAAAGATGTGTAATGAATATCCAGCTCTGATGGGTTTTAATATACCTCTGCATTACTTTCATGATATCTATTCCAATAATTCTCCTTAGATCTTATTATTATTATTATTATTATTATTATTATTATTATTATTATTATTATTATTATTATTGGCAACAATAATTTTCCTTTGATGATGATTGTGGAGATTATTATCAACATCATTATTATTATTATTATCATTATTATTATTATTATTATTATTAAGGGCTCATCATTATTTTGTACATCTGTTGGTTTATTTACTTTAATAACTTTGTACAGTGCCCCACTCTAGTTGGCTGGGACAAAGAGAGTGTGGGCGGTTGGGTAGAATAGAATGTTGGAGAGAGAGAGAGATCTTTAATTAACTCTTGTTCATTCAACCAAAACTACATTATTTATTGTAAAAATAATGGTTTAATTACAAATTCGTAATAATAATAATAATAATAATAATAATAATAATAATAATAATAATAATAATAATAATAATAATCATCTCCACAATCATCAGCAAAGAAAAATTATTGTTAATAATAATAATAATAATAATAATAATAATAATAATAATATCTAAGGAGAATTTTTGGAATAAACCATGAAAGTAATGCAGCGGTATATTAAACCCCAGCAGAGAGCTGGATATTCATTACACATCTTTTATAATCCCTTCACATCTGACAGGTCATTACAAGGGTGATAATTAATAAAGTTTTAAAAATTCATGATCAAACCAGAACTCGTAATGAGTAATGGATTTAAGCTTGATAAATTTAGGTTCAGAAGGGAAATTGATGAAAATTGGTTTGGTAATACCGTAGAGTATCTGATGCATGGAACAGGATTCCTAGTAGGATAAAAATTGTATATATATATATATATATATATATATATATATATATATATATATATATATATATATATATATATATATATATATATATATATATATATATATATATATATATATATATATATATATATATATATATATATATATATATATATATATATATATGAATCATTTTTTACCCCGACCGGGACTCGAACCTTGGACTTATGATTATTAAGTCAAGGTGCTACCACTACACCACAGAAGGTTAAAAGGAATCCAACCTTATAGCTTATATCTGCTATACTTAGGAATTAACGCATTCTAACTGAATGCCATTATGTTCATATTACAGATTCCCCAACCTCACTCGTGGCCTCATTTTAGCATTTAATTCAACTCCCAATCTCATTCGGGCCATGAAATTATCAAATAAGCACATTACATATGTGAAAACATGAATCATTTTTTACCCCGACTGGGACTCGAACCTAGGACTTATGATTATTAAGTCAAGGCGCTACCACTACACCACAGAAGGTTAAAAGGAATCCAACCTTATAGCTTATATCTGCTATACTTTGGAATGAACGCATTCTAACTGAATGCCACTATGTTCATATTACAGATTCCCCAACCTCACTCGTGGCTTCATTTTAGCATTTAATTCAAATCCCAATCTCATTCGGGCCATGAAATTATCAAATAAGCACATTACATATGTGAAAACATGAATAATTTTTTACCCCGACCGGTCGGGGTATTTTTATTTTTTTATTGAAAAAAAATTCATTATATAATTGATAAAAAAGATTTATTTCCCAGCCTACAAATAATAAAACAGTAAAAAAATTGTAAAAAACATAACTTTAGATATATAACTCACAGTATTGCATCATGTGAAATAGTGTCCGATAGCGTACAATGTATTGGGGTCGCACCTACGTGAGCTAGCATATATATTAAAATTTCCAGTAGTTTCAGGATTTTATTGATAAAAAAACGTATTTCTTAGCCTAAGAATAATAAAACAGTAAAAAATAGTAAAAAAATATAAATACTAACAGTATTGCGCCATGTAAAATACGATACCGGTATCAGCGTTTCTTAAAACTCAAAGGGTCGAACCTACGTGAGATAGTACATATTGAAATTTTCATTATTTTATTGATAAAACAAGTATTTCCTAGCCTAAGAGTAATAAAATTGTAAAAAATAGTAAAAAACATAAATTTAGATATATAACTCACAGTATTGCATCATGTGAAATAGTGTCCGATAGCGTACAATGTATTGGGGTCGCACCTACATGAGCTAGCATATATATTAAAATTTCTAGTAGTTTCATGATTTTATTGATAAAAAAACGTATTTCTTAGCCTAAGAAAAATAAAACAGTAAAAAATAGTAAAAAAACATAAATACTAACAGTATTGCACCGTGTAAAATACGATACCGTTATCAGCGTTTCGGACAAAGGCTTCCACCATCTTCCATATTCTCGCCTCACTCGTTCAGTCTAACTCAGGTATGCGCCGTTCACGTTATGCTTATTAATACGTTGTGCTTGTGATTTATTTTCTTCACTTTCTCAACCTCTGCAATGCCTCCCAAGCATCCATCTTCTAAGGCTTCTGGTAGTGAGCCTAAGCGGCAAAGGAAGATGTTAATCATAACAGATAAGGTGAAACTCTTAGATATGTCGGCCGCTATTTTGGCCTCAATGAATAACAGCCGTAAAGCTGTTATTGGCTGCGGAATAATTTCATCTTTGAGTCTACAAACATCATTACCACCTCATTCACGGTAAGTTTACCTATCACGTACATATAAATTTACGTTGCATGCTGTTATTTATAAAGTAAAGGGTGGTTTTTTAACAGTGCAGGGAGGGTTTATACAGTAAACGTAAAAATAAATGAAAAATACCTATGTACATGAGTATGTCATATAAATTTATGCTTGCATGCTGTTATTTATGAAGTAATGGGTGGTTTGTTAACAGTATAGGGAGGGTTTATACAGTTTATACAGTGTAAGCGTAAAAATACATTAAAATATCTATGTACATATAGGGTGATCCTACTCCGCGAAATTCTTGTCTCATGCCGGGTCCCAGAACCGAACCTTCGTGATAATCGAAGGAACACTGTATAGCTAGTAAGCATTGGCAAAATTACTTAAGAACAAAGCTAATTAAGTTATTTCATAAATCAAACAGTACACAATAAATTTGGACATGATGTATGCAAGCACCTTTAAAACCAAACATTTGTCATGGTGTGAAAAGTTAAAAACATTCACAATTACAGTTTGTAATTATTATTTAAGGACAAACTGATAGGAGAACTCAATGAACGTAATATTAAACACATTCGTCTATGATCCTTCTTCACAAAGATCTGCATACCATCCCTCAACCTAAGAACTAAATGAGGAGTGGATTCTTCTGCGAACTCAATGAACACAAAGATTAAATCATGATTCAAAACAATGATAATATTTAAGCAGAAACCAACTTATTATGATTTTTGCAAATTGTACAATTTATCAATGATACTTATTCTAATAAACTTACATCTAAGGGAGACTCTGAGGTTTTTTGTTTAAAATTATCTTAAATCTAGAAAAAAAAACAATAAAAAAAAAGTATTGTCTTTGCACATTGTGGTCAAAGATGGTGTGGACATTTTCTTTCCCATTTTGTTCAGTTCTAATACGTGGGGGAACATACTTTGTAATTTAACTAATAAGGGATTTTCCATACCCTTTCTTTCTCTTTTCACTAAAGTTATGATATGTATGGGGATTCTTTCTTTCCAATTTTTAATTTTTAATTTTTTCGGGGATTTTCATTTCCCAGCCCCCCCAAGGGGGAGACTGCTAGGAATTGCAATCTCTCCCTTCTAATTTCCCGGGACCTTCGCCTGATCACTTTAAGGTAGGCCCAGGTTTGTACACGTACCACGAATCCTCTTCTTATCTGGAGACTGGCAAGACAAAAGGGAGGGCGTTGATGCATCAACCGGATCAACCGGCAATCCTCCCGCCCGCTTTCGTGCGACTTTTGAGGTGGCCCTAGACTCTGACCATCTCTCACGCTCCTCCTCAAATAAGGCGCATCTCACTTCAATAGCTGAAAAATACGATTATACTGAAGTAGATTCCAAGGTCGGAAATTAGAGCCTAATGTCGCTAATACAAATGCAGAAAGAATACATATGACCTCTGCACACACACAGATGCCTTTTTTCTGCATCCAGAGGGTATACTTCGCCTCCCTGCATTTGCAGGTGCTTGCAATCTCTCCCATTTGTAAAAGGGACTGGTCTGTGAAAATGAAATTTGAAAATTGCAGGTCGGGGCTACCTGGAAATAAGGTGGTAATGGAAAGTATGTGTCTACACCATTAGATTATTATTCCAAGATACTTAGGACTTAACTGAGTAACTGATACATAACATTACTCTACCATAGATATAAAATAGAACAGTAATTTAATGCTGAGAACAGCCACTAAAGAAATATTCTTATTAGCAGTGACTACAGTAACATCAAGCATAAATTCAAGATAAAAATTACAAATAATTTGGTTACTGCTGATAGCATTTACTAAAATAACAATTATGCAAAAGGCCATGGAGTGATGGCAACAATAACAGCCAACATAGTAATAACAATACTACTCAGGAATAACAGCGCATATGCAATTGAGACTGGCATTTCAAAGTCAGAACAGAGTCTTACACTCATACTTCACAACGATGCTCTTTCTAGCACTGTCTCCTTTGGCTATTCGAATTCCTGCAGTCATAATATGTATATATATCTGTATATATATAGGAGCATAGACATCAACTTTCTGGTTGCCCACTTTGTCACTGGGAGCTTTATCTATTTTCTAAAATAGTTGCAATATGTGGCAGAAAAACTCATACAGTAATCAGTTCTACTGATGTCTTATCAGTATTTATGCAATATCAGCATGCAAAAACTTATTAACTAAAATAAAACTTGGGCACACTTATCATCTAGCAAATTTGCAAAGAAAACTAAAAAGAATCAATGATCATAATACTCTGTCAACAGAGAAAAATAACATTGTTCAGTTTGTAAGGGTTAAAAGGATGAGAGAGAGAGAAAATTTACTTTTCTTCAAAAAACGTATAATTTCGCTTGTAAGGCCCCTTTATATGACTTGACTTCCTGCCCAACTATACAAATGGACAGAGCGCAACTGCAATCATTTTCTAACATCTAAAGAGAAATAAAAACAAACTAACTTAGTGTACAACTGCAGAAACATCGAAGCACAAATCCATTCCTTTCTGTTTAACATTGCAAAGGACTTACTGAAATGAGCATACACATCCTTGTCTATTATGACAATCTTTTCTCTTTCTATAAATCAGAGGGTTGAGTCAAAGCACGCAGTCGCTACAAGTCAAAATACCCCTGATGAAATTAAAGCAAAATACTACAATCACATGTGATATCTCTACTACTATCAACAAAATTACAGTTATCTTTTCTTAATAAACGACTTAAGAGGACTTAAGTATCATTATTTTTAAATTTCAAACTCAACATATAAGCTCTGAGAATCTCAATTATCTTAATTTATCTTAGTTCCTGGGTTCATCCAGTGAGGACGTGCTTCCAGTAGCTCTAGTTTTGACCATACTTAGTACAATGGAGAGTGGTGGTGTTAGTGGTAGTGGTGTTGGTGGTGGTGTCGTTGTTGGTGCTGTTTGTGGCTGTGCTGGGGATTTGTCCTCGTCTGACGCAAGCAAACTCATTTTTAATTTAAGAAATGAGTTGGCCGCAGTCAGGCAGGAGGTCAGATCCTTAGCTGAGGAGAACAGGGATCTGAGAGGTAAGGTAGAGGTGTTAACCAGGAAGGGACAATTGAATAGAGAAGACGACTGGAAAGTTGTGAATAAGGGTTCTACAAAGATGGTTCTTAAGAAAAATGATACTTTTAGACTACAGGTTGCTAATTCATTTAGTTCACTTAGAGATGAATGTGACAGTGGCGGCAGTAATTCTTCAGGAACCATAGAGTCAGATAGGTGTACTAGCGATCGTAAAAATGGAAGTGGGAAAAGCTCTCAGGTCAAGAGCCTAGGTAAGTCTCCCAAAGTCGGAGTAACCCATCCTCCGGATAAGTCTCGTTCTTTGGTAATTGTAGGGGATTCACTATACAGATATGTAGACAGGAAACTCAGGCATAGAGTTAGAGGAAAATATTTTTTCCCTGGAGCAGGTATGAAGAAGGTGGGTGAGTCAATAAATAGCTGGATTGAGAAAAAAGATGTTGTTTGTTTGATAGCTGGGGGAAATGACGTGCAGGATGGTAGAAGTGAAGAGCTGATTAGGTTGTATAGACAAGCCCTGGATAAGATTAGGAAAAGGGGTGCAGTTCCTGTGATGTGTGGTATTCTCCCTAGGCTTAGCCAAAGTTCAGAGTGGTGGTCTCGAGCTATAGGAGTAAATGCTAGGATGAAAGTCTTCTGTCGGGAGAATAATATAGGTTTTATAGACGGGTGGGATCACTTCACTAGTCGTAAGCATATGTATGCAAGGGATGGAGTGCATCTTTCTAATTCAGGTGTCTCGGTATTGGCTGGTATGATAGACAGAGAGGTAGGGGGGTTTTGTTAGACACAAATAATGAAATGAATAATACTTGTGCAGAGAAATTAGTCATCAAGGATTCAGTAAATAGTGGGTCAAATAACTGGGAGTCTAAGGATAAGAACCATTTGTTACATAGAACAAATATTAACAAAAAGAATAGCCACAAGAAGGGTAAGGCTAGAGAAAGTTTAAAAGTATATTATACAAATAGCCGTAGTTTAGGTAACAAGATAGAAGAACTGAGAGCCATAGTATGTAGTGAGAGACCGGATATAATATGCATTAGTGAAAGTTGGATTAATTTAGAAAGCAAACACCTTAAAGCTGAGTACATAATTACAGGATATAAACTTTATAATGCTGATCGTAGTGCAGATAAAAGAGGGGGAGGGGTAATTATGTATATTAAAGATAGCCTCAGAAGCTGCATTAAGTCTGGAATTAAGACAAATCTAAATTCAGAAACCTTATGGGTTGAAATTAAAAATAATATAGAAAGTCTAGTTGTAGGAGTAGTCTACAGACCACCTGATCTAGACGATATGGAGTCGCAGGTTATATACGATGAAATTTCTAAAGTGACCAGGTCAAACAGAGTTTGCATTGTAGGCGATTTTAATTTTAGACATATTAACTGGGAAACCATAACAGGTGATAGTAGCTCTAAGGAGTTTTTGGAAGTAGTAGAAGACAATTTCCTTTCTCAGCATGTACTGGAAGCAACACGAGGGGTGAATACACTAGATTTAGTTCTTAGTAATAGAGAGAATATGGTTACAAATTTAGAAGTTGGTGAAAAATTGGGCAACAGTGACCATGATTCCATTAGATTTAACATAATTTTCAAGGAAACTATAAAGGAAAATAAGAATATTGTTCCAAACTTTAGAGCAGGAGATTTTGAGGGGTTAAAAACTAAATTATCTAATGAGGTATGGGAAGGGATTTCTGGGGTACAGATGTGGGTAGTTAATCCAGCAGGTCAGGTCGCAGGTAGCGGATTACCCCAAAATTTGAGTACCACATGCCAAGGATTATCACAAGATAAGATCAATACATTAAATTCTCTCACAGGAAAGAACAGCAGTCCGTCAGTTAATATAAATTTGGATGAGGAATATAACAATTTTGTCATGACTCTTAAGAATAGTCAGAGAGACTATATTCCCATGAAACATTGCAGATCAAGAAAAAATGACCCTAAATGGATGAACAATAGAATAAAGAATCTTATAGGTATTAAAAGAGGAATATACAGGAAACTAAAAAGAGGTGAAGAGCAGGTGAGGCAGCAATATATACAGTTAAACAGGGAAGTTAAAAAGATAGTTAGAGAGTCGAAAAGAAAATACGAAGTTAGAATAGCAGGAGAAGCTAAAGAAAATCCTAAAGGGTTTTATCAACATTATCAAACAAAATTTAAGGAAAAAGTCGGACCAATTGAAGTAGCCAATGGCCATATCACAGATGACGATAAAGTGATGTGTACATGTTTAAATGATTATTTCTTATCTGTATTTACAAATGAAAACTTGGAAAATATTCCGGAAGTAGAATTCATTTACAGAGACAGTCCCGATAATATACTTAGTTCAATAAATATTACGAGAGAGGAGGTAATAAAAGAAATAGATAAATTAAAGGCTCATAAATCTCCGGGACCTGATGGAATATATGCTAGAATATTAAAGGAATGCAAGGAAGAGCTTAGTTGTCCTCTAACTGCATTATTTAATAATTCAATAAAATTAGGATCGGTACCCATGGAGTGGAAATTGGCAGATGTGGTACCAATATTTAAAAAAGGAGAACGTGTTAAAAAGAATAATTATAGGCCGGTAAGTTTAACGTCAACAGTGGGTAAGATTCTAGAATCCATAATTGCAAATAAAATAAGGGCACATCTAGAATTACACAGACTGATAAAACTTTCACAACACGGGTTTCTTAAGGGTTTTTCGTGCCTTACAAACTTACTGTCTTTTTATTCAGAAGTTTACGAGGCAGTAGATTGTGGCAAAGAATATGATACAATATATCTAGATTTTAGCAAAGCTTTTGATAGAGTTCCTCACAAAAGATTAGTTAAAAAGCTGGAAGCTCATGGTATAGGAGGAGCTGTGCTCAGATGGATCAAACAATGGTTAAAAGACAGAAAACAGAGGGTTTGCATAAATGGAGAGAAATCAGAGTGGGGCTCGGTTACCAGCGGGGTACCACAAGGCTCGGTACTGGGTCCCCTATTATTCATCGTATATCTAAATGATCTGGATTCGGATATCAGTAGTAACCTAAGTAAATTCGCAGACGACACTAAAATAGGTAGAACTATAAATGGAAAAGAAGACATTCATGCTTTACAGGAAGATCTAAATAGATTATCTGAATGGTCGGACAAATGGCAAATGGAATTTAATGTTGAAAAATGTAAAGTAGTTAAAATGGGTACTATAAAAGACAATACTAGTTATAAGCTAAATAACCATGAAATCATGAGTTCTCAGTGTGAAAGGGATTTGGGAGTTCTTGTGAGTAGTAGTCTTAAGCCAAGAGAGCAATGCACAGCAGTCAGAAATAAAGCAAACAGAATTTTAGGATTTATCTCAAGAAGCGTCAGCAATAGGACGGAAAAAGTTATTTTGCAGCTCTATCTTGCATTAGTTAGGCCCCATTTAGATTATGCTGTGCAATTCTGGTCACCCTATTATAGAATGGAAATTGAATCCTTGGAGAGAGTGCAGCGAAGAATGACCAAGATGATACACAATATCAGAAATCTACCATATGAGGACAGATTAAAAAAACTTAATCTACATTCTCTAGAGAGGCGAAGAGTTAGGGGGGATATGATTGAAGTGTATAAATGGTTTAAAGGGATTAACAAGGGAGATATTAATAAAGTTTTAAAAATTCATGATCAAACCAGAACTCGTAATAATGGATTTAAGCTTGATAAATTTAGGTTCAGAAGGGAAATTGGTAAAAATTGGTTTGGTAATAGAGTAGCCGATGCATGGAACAAGCTTCCTAGTATGATAGTAAATGCCAATACCTTAGACACCTTCAAATGTAGATTAGATAGACATATGACAGAGGTAGGGTGGGTATGAATAGGTTAGTGCTTATTAGAAAAATCATAAAAAGAAAAATAGAATAAATAAGTAGAGTAGAATAGAATAGGTTAGACATGCTGAAAATACAATTCAAAAATGGAGCTGCCTCGTGTGTGCCAGTAGGCATGTTGCAGTGTCCTCTATTCTTATGTTCTTAATTAGCTCAATTGTAATTATAAATTTCATGACATTGATAGTGATTAACAATAATTATCTCTAGATAATCTTTTTTCAAAAGTCTTTAATTACAATATATCAAAGGGACAAAGACATTAAAGATTTTTTAAACACAAAAAAAAAAGATTAAAAGACGTATCTGAAAAGAATATGAAAAGTTTGTCTCTGTGTATGCGGCAATAAAATTCAAAATCATATTTTATTTGCAACTTTAAAGAATGCATTTTGCTTAAGTTTAATAATCTATTATGGGGTTATACATGAAAAATTAATATATATATATTCTTCTACTAACTCAAATATGAATTTTTTTCAAATGACTATTCAACAGAACTACCTCAGGAGACAGGGGGGGAGTTATACATTTTTCTCCTTTGCATACTTACAATCAGGTAGGTACTTGACTAACTTCTTTTTTTACTCTCTTTCCTTTTCCTACCCAAAAATACTGCCCAATATCTGTCTTCTGGCCTTCAACTGGCTAGCTTTTGCGGGGAGTTGTGCATGTAGGAGCTGTTCCTCCCCTGTCTCTTCGGTTTCTGGATCAACTTCATCTCTTTCAAATACAGGAAACGGCTGTTTGACAGTCTTGTTGTCAATTCTTGTGAATTTACACTCCCTTCTTCATGACCAAGCTGAAATAATTGTGACAAACATTATCATGGCTAAAACTTTCAAAGTTTTATTTTATCTATCTAACATATTCCTTCGGACAAATAATGTATACACTGCAGCTGGAAAGGAAAATAAAGAATCATTCATCGATTCACGTCCTTTATCACTTAATATCTATCTTGGAATTCTCGAACATCGAGTCATAATCTCATTGGCGAGTAGGGGACGAAACAAATACAATAAAATTTGCAGCTCAACCATATCTGGGCAGGTGGAGAATCACTTTCTCAAAAATATCCCTCAATAGATATCGCAACAGCTACATCACCTCCCATAAAAATACACTGATATAAGAACATAAGAACATAAGAATAGAGGACACTGCAACATGCCTACTGGCACACACGAGGCAGCTCCATTTTTGAATTGTATTTTCAGCATGTCTAACCTATTCTATTCTACTCTACTTATATATTCTACTTTTCTTTTTATGATTTTTCTAAAGACAGGGTGGAGCAGGGGAAGTATCCTCGCAGACTCCTTCCCCATCATGCTTCCCCAACGGACTTTCCCGTGATTCCATCCACGTGAACAACCCCACCTTTATACCCCCAGTCAGTCATACCCATTCTCTCCTGCACTCGACACTTTCAAGACACTCACCCCCTTTCTCTGTGTATACTTCCCTTCTACTCAATGCGTTGGTTTCCCTCCCCCACCACTCTGAAGGAGTGGGTGTGTGAAACCGCGGTTGGTCCGTGTGGTCACATGACTGCATCATCAGTCCTAGGTCCCCCCTCTACTCCCACTATGGTGCATTAAGGCTACACAATAACTTCCCCAACCACAACACTCTGAGGGCGTGAGTTTGTTGGCGGTCTCTTGAGGCGTATCCCTCACTGCTATCAGACTCCATTTTTTCTCCCCCTCTAAACTATGTTAGGGTTACACTGAAACCCCCCCTACCCCAGCACAGCACAAATTCACTCGATTCTACTCTTACCGCCTGCATAACGAAAAAATAAAAACTCGCTGTATCTAACAGTAAAGATCTAAATAACATATTAGAACTTTCTTATTCATCAACAGGATATGTGATACATGCAGTTTAATATCAATTCTCAATAATACGACGTTAGAAGAAAGATCGGTCATTTCTGTCTTTCTCTCGCCTAAATATTACACCTGCGAAAAAAAGAAAGAACCTTGAAAACAGGTGCAAGGATTTTCTCACTCGATTTCTTGCACTTAAAGAAATTAATATAAAAATGCTTTTACACGTACATTCAATCTTTTTCAGTTGAAATCAATACATTTGGCTTCTTAATATCAACTTAGGCATTAATACAAATAAATGGAGCACCCTTCAAATGCAATTACTCATTATATTATTCAAATAATAACAAGAATGATGTTTATTACTGCTTTTATAGCTATTAGTGCAAATT
>JAXCGZ010004801.1:0-5000 GCA_037179515.1 Halocaridina rubra | reverse complement strand
TTCCCTCAGCCTCTCATCATAACTGAGATTGCGTATTTCTGGCACCAGTTTCGTGGCATGTCTTTGAACGTTTTTAAGCTTAGCTATGTGCTTTTTCAAGTGCGGATTCCAAAAGGGGGCTGCATATTCGAGTTTTGGCCTCACATAGGTTACATAAATATTTCTGAACATTTCCTTGTCCATGTGCCTGAAGGCTACCCTTACATTTGATAAGAATGCATATGCTGCCCTTACTATGCCATTTATATGTATTTCTGGAGACAAATCGGCCAGTATGTTTACTCCTAGATCTCTCTCATTTTCTGTGTCTTGAAGTTGTACTCCAGCCACCGAGTAGTCAAGCTTGGGCTTTCTTGCACTTGTACCCATTCTCATTACCTTACATTTTGAAGTATTGAATTTCATTAGCCACTTTTCTGACCCCTCATGCAGATTATTTAGATCCTCCTGAAGTTCTCTACCATTGTTCTCGTTTTTTACTTTCTTCACAATCTTTTCATCATCTGCAAACATATTCATGAATGAATTTACAGACTCTGGTAGGTCATTTACATATACAAGGAACAAAAGTGGCCCTAAAACTGAACCCTGTGGAACTCCACTACTAACTCTTCTCCATTCAGACACTGAGTGTCTTACTCTAACCCTCTGTTCCCTTCCTTCTAAGTAAGTTTTTATCCATTCCAAAACATTTCCACCTATTCTAGCCATTGCTTGCAGCTTCCTAATAAGTCTCCCATGTGGAACAGTGTCAAACGCTTTCTGGAAGTCTAGGAATATGCAATCTGCCCAGCCCTCTCCTTCCTGTAAGATTTGGCTTACCTCATCATAAAATTCTAATAAGTTTGTTACTGTTGATCTACCTTCTCTGAAGCCATGTTGCCTCACTGACAAAAAGTTGAAGGATTCCAAGTGAAGAGAGATATGTTTCCTTAGTAGTTTCTCCATAACTTTGCAAACTATGCTGGTCAAGGAAACTGGTCTATAGTTCAGAGCCGTATCCCTCCTTCCCTTTTTGAAGATAGGTATCACATTTGCTTGTTTCCAGCATCTTGGAATCTCCCCTGACTCCAGTGACTTTTTAAATATGATACTTAGTGCCACTGATATTGAGTTTGCGCATTTTTTAAGCACATGAGGGGATATGTCATCAGGACCTGTAGCTTTATGAACATCTAAATCCATCAGCGCTTTGCATACCTCTGTGGCTGTAAGGTTGATGTTCTCTAATACCGGCCCTTGAGCTTCTATCTCTGCAATCTGAGGGGGTGGGGTATTTTCTACTGTAAATACTGACTGAAACTCCTTGTTCAATTCTTTGCAGATCTCTTCATCCGTCTCAGTGATGCTTCCATCCGCTCTCTTTAGCCTTAAAACCTGTTCTTTTACCTTCAGTTTTCCTCTGATAAAGCTGTGGAAAAGCTTGGGATTTTCTTTAGCCTTCCTGGTGATGTCCCTCTCATAGTCTCTCTCTGCCTCTCTCCTTTTACTTAGGTAGTCATTTCTTGCTCTTTTGTAGGTTTGCCAGGCATTTATGTTTTTTCTCCTCCTATACCTTTTCCAGCATTTGTCTCTCCACTCCTTAGCTCTTTTACACCCATTATCGAACCATTTCTCTCTGGCATGAATTACACCTACTTTGGTGACAGGTATGCAGCAATCTACTATCTTCCCATATTTCTCACAAAAGATGTCATACATTTCTTGTACAGATTTGTTGTAAAATAAGGTTCTCCAGTCAAGAACTGCAAAAAGCTCATTCATTTTGATGTAATCTCCTTTCGGATAGTTCCTCCTCATGTCCTCAGTGCCTCTACTCTCAGGAAGAATATCTTCAATGATATACTCCATCAACAACACACAGTGGTCACTCTTTCCAATTGGTGGTACATACTCAATTTTTTCAATATCCAACACATTATCTGTGAACACTAGATCAAGTAGTGATGGCTCATCCCCACCCCTGGCCCTTGTTGGTTCCATTACATGTTGGTGTAGGAAATTCCCTTGTACGCAATCTAGGAATCTTGCCCCGAATGAGTCCTCACCACTGTGTGGGTCAAGATTTATCCAGTCTATCTCTTTATGATTAAAGTCTCCCATAATCAAAATCCTACATTTTTTTCCCGTGCTATGTTAACAACTGAGTTTATGACTTCAATAGTACCTATATGACTTTCCTCATAAACTTCAAGCCTATTTTGGTTCCTTGGTGGGTTGTATACAACAGTTATTATAATGCTCTCTGACCCAATATTTATGCGAGCAACAAGAAATTCCTTGAACTCACTTTCTATAGCCAAGTTTATTTCTTCAACTTGAATCCTTTCACTTATGAGCAGTGCTATCCCTCCACCAGTCCTCTCAGATCTTTCAACCCTTAGTATTCTGAAGCCCTTAGGAAAAACTGTGACACTGTTTATGTCCTCACTCAACTTAGTCTCTGTAATTGCTACTATATCTGCCTTACTGTTGTAAATCCTATCTTTTAATTCTACTGCCTTACCAGCTAATCCATCAGCATTTGTGTATAACAATCTTAATGAGGCCCCATCCCCTGATCTTCTGTCATTATCTTCTTTATCTCCCCTTTGTCTGGAAGAACTCTGTAATGAAAATTTTTCTTCTCTTCTTCATTTCTTTCATCATTTAACCTTCTTGCCTCTTGCAACAAGTTTTTGATCTTTCCCATCTCTTCCTGTGTTCTGTATCATCTAATGAACACTTCTTTGAATTCTTGAAGGTCTTTTAGACTTTTTTTTCTCAACAATATTTCCCTACATGTTTCCCTTCTCTCAAAGGTTACTTTTGTTGGTCTCGGCTTTCCTTCCCTCGAATATTTACCTAGTTGGTGTATGTTTACAATATCCTCAGGACCACATACTACTCCAAGCTTTCTTATCAGGTCTACAACCCTAGCTCTATTTTCTTCAAGTCTCCCCTACCATGTTGGCTCCTGGGATTCGCTTATGCCTGAGATTACCACTGTCTTCTCCTTATCAAGTGCCTGTCTGATGAGCGGGTTTGCCCTTTCCATCACAACGTCTTTCATTTTTTCGATAACTGTCTCTTTATAGTCAACTGCTTGTATGTTTTCTAGTGCCACCACCTTTACAGCCTCTTTTACTGCCCCATTCCCCTTTAGTGCATCAGCAAAGGAAGTTTTCATGGCATCATTTTCCATATTCAGCTCCTGGAACTCTTTTCTGAACTGTTCAATGTTTTCCTTAATCTGGACATTCCAAGCAGCAATCTCGTCTCTCTCAGAAGAGAGCAGTGAACTAACATCTAATTCCTTTAGGTTGTCATTCAGCTGTTTGTTTTTATCTTCTTGTTTAGAAATTCTAGATTCTAGTTGACTCTTTTCCCCTTCCAGCTTCTTTATTCTTTTTTCTAATTCTTTTCTCTCCTGCCCTTGTGCTTTATTTGCTTCCTCCAAAGATCTTATTTGCTCTCTGAGTGTTTCATTCTCTTTCATTTCTCCATCCATATTCCGAATTTTTTCATCAAGGCTTATAACCATTGCCTCTTTAAGTCTCCTAATGGCTACCCCTCCTACCGACCCATGGATGGGGGGGGTTTGGGACAGAGATGGCCTCATTTTTATGTTCTCCCTCTCACAGAATGTAGAAAGAAGAAGAGAAAGAGGAAAAAAAAAAGAGAAAAACTTTTATTTAAGCTTCACACAGAATTTTTATATCTCCATATAAGTGCTATTTAGTGACTCAATTGTGTATATTTGTATGTATGTGTGTATCCCGCTTGACTGATTTCCGTTCCGTTCTACAGTAGTCTCTCTCTCTCTCTCTCTCTCTCTCTCTCTCCTCTCTCTCTCTCTCTCTCTCTCTCTCTCTCTCTCCTCTCTCTCTCTCTCTCTCTCTCTCTCTCTCTCTCTCTCTCTCTCTCTCTCTCTCTCTCTCTCTCTCTCTCTCTTCTTCTTTAGATATCAGTTTTGGCGTTCCTCAGGGTTCAATTTTGGGTCCTCTGCTATATGCTTACTGGTGACATTGATAGAATTCCTGAAATCTTAAAAAGGGCTGAAGATATATTAAACTGTGCCAAAAGTTATTTTAACAGTAATGGTCTTTTACTGAACGAAAATAAAACTAAATTCGTTATTTTTGGATCAAATCAATACCTGTCCCGCATTCCTGAGAACATCAGTATAAATTTCAACAATGTTTCACTCTTCCCATCTAATAAGGTTAAAAATCTAGGAGTTATTATGGACAGTACCATGACATTTAATTTTCATATCGATGAACTACATAAAAAAGTGAACGGGACCCTTATTTACTTGAACAGAGTCTATGAAAGATTCGAGCCTGATTGTAGGGTAATTGTAGTACAAACATTGATTTTAAGTATTCTCAACTACTGTCTGAGTGTTTGGGGTTCCACGACTAAGACCCAGATGTTACGAGTGAAAAGGCTCCAGAATTTTGCTGCAAGAGTTGCCATAGGGGGGGTGCATAAATATGATCACGTGACTCCCCTCTTTGAGAGATTGGGTTGGCTAAGGATGGACATGAAGTTCATATATAATATCTGTCTTTTAGTTTTTAAAATAAATCATGGAATATTACCGGAATGGCTCTTCTCATTGCCAACAGTTAATCAAGTGCGTATCAATAACGTCAACACCAGATATCAGAATTCTCTTTACGTGCCCAGAACTTCCACTGATATTGGGGCAAGAGCCTTAAATGTAATGGGCCCGAGACTTTGGAACTCTTTACCCGCAAACTTAAGAAGCTGCCAAACATTACCCTCACTTAAATCTCATCTTTTAAATCACCTACTTAATAAGTGATTTTAGTCTCATTATTATCCTCCATTGGGTAGACGAAGTGTACGTATGCTTATTTTAATGTGTAAATATTTTGATTTTGTGCTTTGCAAATTTCATTTGTTTTATTTTGACATTTTACATTGTAATTTGTAATTAGATTAATTATCATGTAATAGCCATTTTGATGGAATAAAGTTTTTGACTTTGA
>JAXCGZ010004800.1:0-30168 GCA_037179515.1 Halocaridina rubra | reverse complement strand
TCTAAAAAATCTTTAGATATTACCAAAAATTAAAAGAAATTCCAAAAAAATACATAAAATTCTTTAAAAATCTCTAAAAATCCCTAAAATTTGCTAAAAATCCCTTAAAATCTCTAGAAATCCTTAAAAATCTATAAAAATTTGTCAAAATCTCTAAAAATCACTAAAATCAACTAATAATCCCTAAAATTCTCTAAAACTCCTTAAAAATCTCTAAATTTTTCAGAAAATCCTTTAAAAAAATTAAAAATCCTTGAAAATTTTTAAAAAAAATCACTAAAAATCTCTCAAAAAAATTCTTAATATCACTAAAAATTCATAAAAAATACCAAATATCTGTAAAAATCCATGCAAATACCTAAAAATCCATTAAAATTCTTAAAAATTTAAAAAAAAAATCTAAAAATCCCCAAAATATCCCCCAATATCCATAGAAATTCCTAAAAAATACATACACACTCCTAAAACTCTCTAAAATCCCTAAAACTCACTAAAAATCTTTAAAAATCCCTAAAAATTCCCCAAAATACCTAAAAATCTCAACAAATGCATATAAATCCCTAGAAATTCATAAAAATCCCTACAAAATCATTAAAAATCGAGAAAAATTCATAAAATCTCTAAAAATCCCAAATATTACCTAAAAAATTCCTAAAAATTATAAAAAATCCCAAAAAATCCATAAAAATTCCTAAAATATCATAAAAATCTTTATAAATCCGAAAAAATTCCTACAATTCTCTAAATATCCTTAAAAATTTCTAAGCATTCAAAAAAATCCCTAATAATCACTACAAATCACTGAATATCCCTAAAAATCCAGGAACATTCAAAAAATCCATAAAAATCTCTAAAAATCCCTAGAAATCACCAAAAATAAATTGAAATTCTTAAAAACTCCGTAAAAATCCCTTAAAAATCTTTGAAAGTCACTAAAAATCACTATAAATCACAAAAATCTCTAAAAATCCTTAAAAATCCATGCAAATCCCTAAAAATCTCTAAAAATCCCTAAAACTCACTAAAAATCCCTAAAATTCTCTAGAAAGCCTTAAAATTTCCTAAAAATCAATAAAAATCCATAAATATCCCCAAAAACCACTAAAAATCCCTAAAAATCCTTAGAATTCTCTAAAAATCCTTAAACATTCCTAAAAATCCATAAAAATCCCTTAAAAATCCCTAAACCTAACCTAAACTAACCTTTAACCTAACCTAACCTAATATAACCTAGAAAATCCTTAAAAATCCAAATAATCCCTACAAAACTTTAAAAATCACTAAAATTCTCAAAAAATCCCTAGAATCTCAAAAAATCCCTAAAATTCAATAAAACAAGTACCTAAAATCTTCTATAAATCTTTAAAAATTCAAAAAAAAAATAAAAATCCCTAAAATTTTCTTAAAAATCACAAAAAATCCATAAAAATCCATAAAATTCCCCTGAAAAAAACCTAAAAATCAATAAAAAGCCCTAAAAGTCCCAAATAATCAATAAAAATTCATTATAAATTTGTATATATCCCTAAAAACTCCCTAAAACTACCTAAAAATAACAATTACTTAACCTAACCTAAGCCAGGTTGGGTTGGGTTTGGTTAGGTTAGGTTAGGTTAGGTTAGGGGGGGGGTTAGGTTAGGTTAGGTTAGGTTATAGGTTAGGTTAGGTTAGGTTAGGTTAGGTTAGGTTAGGTTGGGTTGGATTGGGTTAGGTTAGGTTAGGTTAGGTTAGGTAGGTTAGGTTAGGTTAGGTTAGGTTAGGTTGGGTTAGGTTAAGTTAGGTTGGGTTAGGTTAGGTTAGGTTAGGTTAGGTTAGGTTAGGTTAGGTTAGGTTAGGTTAGGTCAAGTTAGGTTAGGTTAGGTTAGGTTAAGTTATGTTAGGTTAGGTTATGTTAGGTTAGGTTAAGTTAGGTTAAGTTAGGTTAAGTTAGGTTAGGTTAGATTAGGTTAGGTTAAGTTAGGTTAGGTTAGGTTAGGTTAGGTTAGGTTAGGTTAAGTTAGGTTAGGTTAGGTTAAGTTAGGTTAGGTTAAACTAGGTTAGGTTATGTTAGGTTAGGTTAGGTTAAGTTAGGTTAGGTTAGGTTAGGTTAGGTTAGGTTGGGTTAAGTTAGGTTAGGTTAGGTTAGGTTAAGTTAGGTTAGGTTAGGTTAGGTTAAGTTAGGTTAGGTTAGGTTAAGTTAAGTTAGGTTAGGTTAGGTTAGGTTAGGTTAATTTAGGTTTGGTTAGGTTAGATTAGGTTAGGCTAAATTAGGTTAGGTTAGGTTAGGTTAGGTTAGGTTAGGTTAAGTTAGGTTAGGTTAGGTTAGGTTAGGTTAAGTTAGGTTAGGTTAGGTTAGGTTAGGTTAAGTTAAGTTAGGTTAGGTTAGATTAAGTTAGGTTAGGTTAGGTTAGGTTAGGTTAAGTTAGGTTAAGTTAGGTTAGGTTAGGTTAAGTTAGGTTAGGTTAGGTTAGGTTAGGGATGGGTTAGGTTAGGTTAGGTTGGGTTAGGTTAGGTTATTTTAGGTTAGGTTGGGTTAGGTTAGGTTAGGTTATGTTGGGTTGGGTTAGGTTAGGTTAGGTTAGGTTAGGTTGGGTTAGGTTGGATTGGGTTAGGTTGGCTTGGGTTAGGTTGGGTTAGATTAGGTTAGGTTAGGTTGAGTTAGGTTAGGTTGGGTTAGGTTAGGTTAGGTTAGGTTAGGTTAGGTAGTTAGGTTAGCTTCACTAAAAATCCCTAGTAATCTCGAATAATCAATAAAAAAATCCCTAAAAATCTCTAAAATTACCTAAAAATTACAAGCAATTAATAAAAATTACAAAAAATCACTAAAAACTCAAGAAACCACTAAAAATCCATAAAAATTCCCTAAAATATACCTAAAAATCATTAAAAATCCTGAAATTTCCCATACATTCCATTAAAAGTCCTAAAAATCCTTAAAAATCTCTAAAAATCCCTACAAATCCCTAAAAATCTTTAAAAATTCCTAACAATTCAAAAAATATCTAAAACTCCATAAAAGAAAATCCATAAAAATCTCTTAAAATCAATAAAAATAACAAAAAATCCATGAAAAATCCAAAAAAACAAAAAAATATATAAAAATTCATGAAAAACACCAAAAATCAATAGAAATTAATATAAATATATTAAATCTAAAAATCATTAAAAGTCCATAAAAATCTCTAAAAATCTCAAAAAATCCCTAGAACTCATTAAAAATCCCAATAAATCGCTAAAAATCGTTAAAAAAACATTAAAATCCATAAAAATCCCTACAAATCCCGAAAAATTCAAAAAATTCTTTAAAAATCTATAAAAATCCATAAAAATCCATAAAATTTCCCTGAAAAATCCCTACAAATCAATAAAAATTCCTAAAATTCCCCAATAATCCATAAAAATTCATTAATAATCCATAGAAATCATTATAAAATCCATACACATCTTTAAAAATTACTTAAAATCACTAGAAATAAATTAAAATTCGAAAAAATCCATAAAAATCTCTAAAAATCATTAGATATTACCAAAAATCCTTAGAAATTCCTAACAAAATCCATAAAAATCTTTAAAAATCTCTAAATATCCCTAAAATTCACTAAAAATACCTTAAAATCTCTAGAAATCCTTAAAACCCTATAAAGAAATGGTCAAAATCTCTATAAATCGCTAAATTCAACTAATAATCCCTAAAATTTTCTAATACCCCTGAAAAATCCCTGTAAATAACTAAAAATTCCTAAATTTTTCTAAAAATCCTTAAAATTTATAAAAACCAATAAAAATTTCTAAAAAAAATCACAAAAAAATCCTTAATATTCCAAAAAATTCATAAAAAATTACCAAAAATCTTTAAAAATCCATGCAAATCCCTAAAAATCCATTAAAAATCTTAAAAAATCTCTAAAAATCTCTAAGAATCCATTAAATTTTCTAAAAATCCTTAAAAACTCCTAAAAATTCATAAATATTCAAAAAAAAATCCTAAAAAATCTCGAAAAATCCCAAAAATTCCATAAAATTCCAAAGAAAAATCCCTACAAATAAATTAAAATTCCTGAAAATCAGATAAAATCCAAAAATATTCATTAATAATTCATGGAAATCCCTAAAAAATCCATAAACATCTTTAAAAATTACTTAAAATCCCTACAAATAAATGAAAATTCGAAAGAAATCCATAAAGATATCTAAAAAATCTTTAGATATTACCAAAAATTAAAAGAAATTCCAAAAAAATACATAAAATTCTTTAAAAATCTCTAAAAATCCCTAAAATTTGCTAAAAATCCCTTAAAATCTCTAGAAATCCTTAAAAATCTATAAAAATTTGTCAAAATCTCTAAAAATCACTAAAATCAACTAATAATCCCTAAAATTCTCTAAAACTCCTTAAAAATCTCTAAATTTTTCAGAAAATCCTTTAAAAAAATTAAAAATCCTTGAAAATTTTTAAAAAAAATCACTAAAAATCTCTCAAAAAAATTCTTAATATCACTAAAAATTCATAAAAAATACCAAATATCTGTAAAAATCCATGCAAATACCTAAAAATCCATTAAAATTCTTAAAAATTTAAAAAAAAAATCTAAAAATCCCCAAAATATCCCCCAATATCCATAGAAATTCCTAAAAAATACATACACACTCCTAAAACTCTCTAAAATCCCTAAAACTCACTAAAAATCTTTAAAAATCCCTAAAAATTCCCCAAAATACCTAAAAATCTCAACAAATGCATATAAATCCCTAGAAATTCATAAAAATCCCTACAAAATCATTAAAAATCGAGAAAAATTCATAAAATCTCTAAAAATCCCAAATATTACCTAAAAAATTCCTAAAAATTATAAAAAATCCCAAAAAATCCATAAAAATTCCTAAAATATCATAAAAATCTTTATAAATCCGAAAAAATTCCTACAATTCTCTAAATATCCTTAAAAATTTCTAAGCATTCAAAAAAATCCCTAATAATCACTACAAATCACTGAATATCCCTAAAAATCCAGGAACATTCAAAAAATCCATAAAAATCTCTAAAAATCCCTAGAAATCACCAAAAATAAATTGAAATTCTTAAAAACTCCGTAAAAATCCCTTAAAAATCTTTGAAAGTCACTAAAAATCACTATAAATCACAAAAATCTCTAAAAATCCTTAAAAATCCATGCAAATCCCTAAAAATCTCTAAAAATCCCTAAAACTCACTAAAAATCCCTAAAATTCTCTAGAAAGCCTTAAAATTTCCTAAAAATCAATAAAAATCCATAAATATCCCCAAAAACCACTAAAAATCCCTAAAAATCCTTAGAATTCTCTAAAAATCCTTAAACATTCCTAAAAATCCATAAAAATCCCTTAAAAATCCCTAAACCTAACCTAAACTAACCTTTAACCTAACCTAACCTAATATAACCTAGAAAATCCTTAAAAATCCAAATAATCCCTACAAAACTTTAAAAATCACTAAAATTCTCAAAAAATCCCTAGAATCTCAAAAAATCCCTAAAATTCAATAAAACAAGTACCTAAAATCTTCTATAAATCTTTAAAAATTCAAAAAAAAAATAAAAATCCCTAAAATTTTCTTAAAAATCACAAAAAATCCATAAAAATCCATAAAATTCCCCTGAAAAAAACCTAAAAATCAATAAAAAGCCCTAAAAGTCCCAAATAATCAATAAAAATTCATTATAAATTTGTATATATCCCTAAAAACTCCCTAAAACTACCTAAAAATAACAATTACTTAACCTAACCTAAGCCAGGTTGGGTTGGGTTTGGTTAGGTTAGGTTAGGTTAGGTTAGGGGGGGGTTAGGTTAGGTTAGGTTAGGTTATAGGTTAGGTTAGGTTAGGTTAGGTTAGGTTAGGTTAGGTTGGGTTGGATTGGGTTAGGTTAGGTTAGGTTAGGTTAGGTAGGTTAGGTTAGGTTAGGTTAGGTTAGGTTGGGTTAGGTTAAGTTAGGTTGGGTTAGGTTAGGTTAGGTTAGGTTAGGTTAGGTTAGGTTAGGTTAGGTTAGGTTAGGTCAAGTTAGGTTAGGTTAGGTTAGGTTAAGTTATGTTAGGTTAGGTTATGTTAGGTTAGGTTAAGTTAGGTTAAGTTAGGTTAAGTTAGGTTAGGTTAGATTAGGTTAGGTTAAGTTAGGTTAGGTTAGGTTAGGTTAGGTTAGGTTAGGTTAAGTTAGGTTAGGTTAGGTTAAGTTAGGTTAGGTTAAACTAGGTTAGGTTATGTTAGGTTAGGTTAGGTTAAGTTAGGTTAGGTTAGGTTAGGTTAGGTTAGGTTGGGTTAAGTTAGGTTAGGTTAGGTTAGGTTAAGTTAGGTTAGGTTAGGTTAGGTTAAGTTAGGTTAGGTTAGGTTAAGTTAAGTTAGGTTAGGTTAGGTTAGGTTAGGTTAATTTAGGTTTGGTTAGGTTAGATTAGGTTAGGCTAAATTAGGTTAGGTTAGGTTAGGTTAGGTTAGGTTAGGTTAAGTTAGGTTAGGTTAGGTTAGGTTAGGTTAAGTTAGGTTAGGTTAGGTTAGGTTAGGTTAAGTTAAGTTAGGTTAGGTTAGATTAAGTTAGGTTAGGTTAGGTTAGGTTAGGTTAAGTTAGGTTAAGTTAGGTTAGGTTAGGTTAAGTTAGGTTAGGTTAGGTTAGGTTAGGGATGGGTTAGGTTAGGTTAGGTTGGGTTAGGTTAGGTTATTTTAGGTTAGGTTGGGTTAGGTTAGGTTAGGTTATGTTGGGTTGGGTTAGGTTAGGTTAGGTTAGGTTAGGTTGGGTTAGGTTGGATTGGGTTAGGTTGGCTTGGGTTAGGTTGGGTTAGATTAGGTTAGGTTAGGTTGAGTTAGGTTAGGTTGGGTTAGGTTAGGTTAGGTTAGGTTAGGTTAGGTAGTTAGGTTAGCTTCACTAAAAATCCCTAGTAATCTCGAATAATCAATAAAAAAATCCCTAAAAATCTCTAAAATTACCTAAAAATTACAAGCAATTAATAAAAATTACAAAAAATCACTAAAAACTCAAGAAACCACTAAAAATCCATAAAAATTCCCTAAAATATACCTAAAAATCATTAAAAATCCTGAAATTTCCCATACATTCCATTAAAAGTCCTAAAAATCCTTAAAAATCTCTAAAAATCCCTACAAATCCCTAAAAATCTTTAAAAATTCCTAACAATTCAAAAAATATCTAAAACTCCATAAAAGAAAATCCATAAAAATCTCTTAAAATCAATAAAAATAACAAAAAATCCATGAAAAATCCAAAAAAACAAAAAAATATATAAAAATTCATGAAAAACACCAAAAATCAATAGAAATTAATATAAATATATTAAATCTAAAAATCATTAAAAGTCCATAAAAATCTCTAAAAATCTCAAAAAATCCCTAGAACTCATTAAAAATCCCAATAAATCGCTAAAAATCGTTAAAAAAACATTAAAATCCATAAAAATCCCTACAAATCCCGAAAAATTCAAAAAATTCTTTAAAAATCTATAAAAATCCATAAAAATCCATAAAATTTCCCTGAAAAATCCCTACAAATCAATAAAAATTCCTAAAATTCCCCAATAATCCATAAAAATTCATTAATAATCCATAGAAATCATTATAAAATCCATACACATCTTTAAAAATTACTTAAAATCACTAGAAATAAATTAAAATTCGAAAAAATCCATAAAAATCTCTAAAAATCATTAGATATTACCAAAAATCCTTAGAAATTCCTAACAAAATCCATAAAAATCTTTAAAAATCTCTAAATATCCCTAAAATTCACTAAAAATACCTTAAAATCTCTAGAAATCCTTAAAACCCTATAAAGAAATGGTCAAAATCTCTATAAATCGCTAAATTCAACTAATAATCCCTAAAATTTTCTAATACCCCTGAAAAATCCCTGTAAATAACTAAAAATTCCTAAATTTTTCTAAAAATCCTTAAAATTTATAAAAACCAATAAAAATTTCTAAAAAAAATCACAAAAAAATCCTTAATATTCCAAAAAATTCATAAAAAATTACCAAAAATCTTTAAAAATCCATGCAAATCCCTAAAAATCCATTAAAAATCTTAAAAAATCTCTAAAAATCTCTAAGAATCCATTAAATTTTCTAAAAATCCTTAAAAACTCCTAAAAATTCATAAATATTCAAAAAAAAATCCTAAAAAATCTCGAAAAATCCCAAAAATTCCATAAAATTCCAAAGAAAAATCCCTACAAATAAATTAAAATTCCTGAAAATCAGATAAAATCCAAAAATATTCATTAATAATTCATGGAAATCCCTAAAAAATCCATAAACATCTTTAAAAATTACTTAAAATCCCTACAAATAAATGAAAATTCGAAAGAAATCCATAAAGATATCTAAAAAATCTTTAGATATTACCAAAAATTAAAAGAAATTCCAAAAAAATACATAAAATTCTTTAAAAATCTCTAAAAATCCCTAAAATTTGCTAAAAATCCCTTAAAATCTCTAGAAATCCTTAAAAATCTATAAAAATTTGTCAAAATCTCTAAAAATCACTAAAATCAACTAATAATCCCTAAAATTCTCTAAAACTCCTTAAAAATCTCTAAATTTTTCAGAAAATCCTTTAAAAAAATTAAAAATCCTTGAAAATTTTTAAAAAAAATCACTAAAAATCTCTCAAAAAAATTCTTAATATCACTAAAAATTCATAAAAAATACCAAATATCTGTAAAAATCCATGCAAATACCTAAAAATCCATTAAAATTCTTAAAAATTTAAAAAAAAAATCTAAAAATCCCCAAAATATCCCCCAATATCCATAGAAATTCCTAAAAAATACATACACACTCCTAAAACTCTCTAAAATCCCTAAAACTCACTAAAAATCTTTAAAAATCCCTAAAAATTCCCCAAAATACCTAAAAATCTCAACAAATGCATATAAATCCCTAGAAATTCATAAAAATCCCTACAAAATCATTAAAAATCGAGAAAAATTCATAAAATCTCTAAAAATCCCAAATATTACCTAAAAAATTCCTAAAAATTATAAAAAATCCCAAAAAATCCATAAAAATTCCTAAAATATCATAAAAATCTTTATAAATCCGAAAAAATTCCTACAATTCTCTAAATATCCTTAAAAATTTCTAAGCATTCAAAAAAATCCCTAATAATCACTACAAATCACTGAATATCCCTAAAAATCCAGGAACATTCAAAAAATCCATAAAAATCTCTAAAAATCCCTAGAAATCACCAAAAATAAATTGAAATTCTTAAAAACTCCGTAAAAATCCCTTAAAAATCTTTGAAAGTCACTAAAAATCACTATAAATCACAAAAATCTCTAAAAATCCTTAAAAATCCATGCAAATCCCTAAAAATCTCTAAAAATCCCTAAAACTCACTAAAAATCCCTAAAATTCTCTAGAAAGCCTTAAAATTTCCTAAAAATCAATAAAAATCCATAAATATCCCCAAAAACCACTAAAAATCCCTAAAAATCCTTAGAATTCTCTAAAAATCCTTAAACATTCCTAAAAATCCATAAAAATCCCTTAAAAATCCCTAAACCTAACCTAAACTAACCTTTAACCTAACCTAACCTAATATAACCTAGAAAATCCTTAAAAATCCAAATAATCCCTACAAAACTTTAAAAATCACTAAAATTCTCAAAAAATCCCTAGAATCTCAAAAAATCCCTAAAATTCAATAAAACAAGTACCTAAAATCTTCTATAAATCTTTAAAAATTCAAAAAAAAAATAAAAATCCCTAAAATTTTCTTAAAAATCACAAAAAATCCATAAAAATCCATAAAATTCCCCTGAAAAAAACCTAAAAATCAATAAAAAGCCCTAAAAGTCCCAAATAATCAATAAAAATTCATTATAAATTTGTATATATCCCTAAAAACTCCCTAAAACTACCTAAAAATAACAATTACTTAACCTAACCTAAGCTATGCTAACCTAACCTAATCTATTACCTAGAAAAATCCCTAAAAATCCTTTAAAATCCCTCAAAATCTATGGAAAGCCCTAAAATTCTCCAAAAAAAACCATAGAAGTTAATAAGAAATCTATAAAAATCTCTAAAAAAAACCACCTAAAATCCCTAAAAATATATAAAATTCCTAAAAAATCCTAAAAAATCTCTAAAAATCCTTAAAACTCACTAAAAATCCCTGAAATTCTCTAGAAACCCTTAAAACTTCCTAAAAATCAATAAAAATCCATAAATATCCCCAAAAACCACTAAAAATCCCAAAAAATCCTTAGAATTCTCTAAAAATCCTTAAACATTCCTAAAAATCCATAAAAATCCCTTAAAAATCCCTAAACCTAACCTAAACTAACCTTTAACCTAACCTAACCTAATCTAACCTAGAAAATCCTTAAAAATCCAAATAATCCCTACAAAACTTTAAAAATCCCTAAAATTCTCAAAAAATCACTAGAATCTCAAAAAATCCCTAAAATTCAATAATACAAGTACCTAAAATCTTCTATAAATCTTTAAAAATTCCTAAAAAAAAATAAAAATCCCTAAAATATTCTTAAAAATCACAAAAAATCCATAAAAATCCATAAAATTGACCTGAAAAACCCTAAAAATCAATAAAAATCCCTAAAAGTCCCAAACAATCAATAAAAATTCATTATAAATTTGTATATATCCCTAAAAATTCCCTAATACTACCTAAAATAACAATTACTTAACCTAACCTAAGCTAAGCTAACCTAACCTAATCTATTACCTAGAAAAATCCCTAAAAATCCTTTAAAATCCCTCAAAATCTATGGAAAGCCCTAAAAATCACCAAAAAAACCCATAGAAGTTAATAAGAAATCTATAAAAATCTCTAAAAAAAACACCTAAAATCCCTAAAAATATATAAAATTCCTAAAAAATCCTAAAAAATCTCTAAAAATCATTAAAATTTTCCAAACATTCTTGAAAATTCCTAAAATTCCGTAAAAATCCATAACAAAATCTCTAAAAATCTCAAAAATTTTGTAAAAATTACAAAAATTTCCATGAAAATCCCTTTAAAAATTGCCTAAAATTCTCAAAAAATCCAAAAAAATCCCTAAAAATCCATAAAAAATAAAAAATCTTTAAAAATCCCTAAAAATCCGTAAAATTCTCAAAATAATCTTAAAATTCCTAATAATACATAAAAATCCCTTAAGCATCACTAAAAATCTCTAAAAATCAATTAAATTCCCTATAAATCCATAAAAACTTCTAAAAATCCTCACTTAATCTAGCCTAACTAAACCTTTTGCCTAACCTAATCTAACCTAGAAAAATCCCTAAAAAGCCATAAAAACCCCTAAAATCTCTCTAAAAAAAAAAAACTAATATTCCCTAATGAGCTCTAAAATCTCTAAAAATTCTTGAGCATCTCTAAAAATCCATAGAATTTCTTAAAAGCCCTAAAATTCTCTCAAAATCCTTAAAAATCTCTAAAAAAATCCCTTAAAATTCATAAAAAATCATAAATATCTCTAAAAAAATCCCTAAAATAATTAAATTCCCTAAAAATCTTTAAAATTCCTTAAAAATCCCTGAAATTCAAAAAAATTTCCTATAAAATCCCTAAAAATCATTAAAAATCCCTAAAAATCCCAAAAAAATATAAAAATTCCTAAAAAATCCATACAAATTTCTAAAAAAAAATTACTTAACCTAACCTAAGCTAACCTACCCAAACTAACCTTCAACCTAACCTAACCTAATCTATAACCTAGAAAAATCCCTAAATATACTTAAAAATCCATAAAAATCTATACAAATCCTAAAAATCACCAAAAATCCATAGAAATTGATAATAATAAATCCATAAAAATCTTTAAAAACTCCTAAAATCCCCAAAAATCTATAAAAATTCATAAAATATCCCTAAAAAATTCAAAAAATTCTTGAAAATCCCTAAAAATCCATAAAAAATCTCTAAAATTCTCTAAAAAAATAAAAATTACAAGAAATCCATGAAAATCCCTTAAAAATCCCTAAAATTCTGAAAAAAAAATCCCCAAAAATTGGCAAAATTATCAGGTTAGGTTGTTAGGTTAAGTTAGGTTAGGTTAGGCTAGGTTAGGTTAGGTAAGGTTAGGTTAGGTTAGGTTAGGTTAGGTTAGGTTAGGTTAGGTTAGGTTTGGTTAGGTTAAGTTAGGTTAGGTTAGGTTAGGTTAGGTTAAGTAAGGTTAGGTTAGGCTAGGTTCGGTTAGGTTAGGTTAAGTTAGGTTATGTTAGGTCAGATTAGGTTAGGTTAAGTTAAGTTAGGTTAGGTTAGGTTAAGTTAGGTTAGGTTAGGTTAGGTTAGGTTAAGTTAGGTTAGGTTAGGTTAAGTTAGGTTAGGTTAGGTTAGGTTAGGTTAAGTTAGGTTAGGTTAGTTTAGGTTAGGTTAGGTTAAGTTAGGTTAGGTTAGGTTAGGTTAAGTTAGGTTAAGTTAGGTTAGGTTAGGTTAGGTTAGGTTAGGTTAGGTTAAGTTAGGTTAGGTTAGGTTAGGTTAGGTTAAGTTAGGTTAGGTTAGGTTAGGTTAGGTTAAGTTAGGTTAGGTTAGGGTAGGTTAGGTTAGGTTAAGTTAGGTTAGGTTAGGTTAGGTTAGGTTAAGTTAGGTTAAGTTAGGTTAGGTTAGGTTAGGTTAAGTTAGGTTAGGTTAGTTAGGTTAGGTTAAGTTAGGTTAGGTTAGGTTAGGTTAGGTTAGGTTAGGTTAGTTAGGTTAGGTTAGGTTAGTTAGGTTAGGTTAGGTTAGGTTAGTTAGGTTGGTTGGTTAGGTTAGGTTGGTTAGGTTGGTTAGGTTAGGTTGGTTAGTTGGTTGGTTAGGTTAGGTTAGTTAGGTTAGGTTAGGTTGGTTGTTAGGTTAGGTTAGGTTAGGTTAAGTTAGGTTAGGTTAGGTTAGGTAGGTTAGGTTAGGTTAGGTTAGGTTAGGTTAGGTTGGGTTGGGTTGGGTTGGGTTGGGTTGGGTTGGGTTAGGTTAGGTTAGGTTAGGTTAGGTAGGTTAATTAAGTTAGGTTAGGTTAGGTTAGGTTAGGTTAGGTTAGGTTAAGTTAGGTTAGGTTAGGTTAAGTTAGGTTAGGTTAAACTAGGTTAGGTTATGTTAGGTTAGGTTAGGTTAAGTTAGGTTAGGTTAGGTTAGGTTAGGTTAGGTTGGGTTAAGTTAGGTTAGGTTAGGTTAGGTTAAGTTAGGTTAGGTTAGGTTAGGTTAAGTTAGGTTAGGTTAGGTTAAGTTAAGTTAGGTTAGGTTAGGTTAGGTTAGGTTAGATTTAGGTTTGGTTAGGTTAGATTAGGTTAGGCTAAATTAGGTTAGGTTAGGTTAGGTTAGGTTAGGTTAGGTTAAGTTAGGTTAGGTTAGGTTAGGTTAGGTTAAGTTAGGTTAGGTTAGGTTAGGTTAGGTTAAGTTAAGTTAGGTTAGGTTAGATTAAGTTAGGTTAGGTTAGGTTAGGTTAGGTTAAGTTAGGTTAAGTTAGGTTAGGTTAGGTTAAGTTAGGTTAGGTTAGGTTAGGTTAGGTTAGGTTAAGTTAGGTTAGGTTAGGTTAGGTTAGGTTAGGTTAGGTTAAGTTAGGTTAGGTTAGGTTAGGTTAGGTTAGGTTAAGTTAGGTTAGGTTAGGTTAGGTTAGGTTAGGTTAAGTTAGGTTAGGTTAGGTTAGGTTAGGTTAGGTTAAGTTAGGTTAGGTTAGGTTAGGTTAGGTTAGGTTAGGTTAGGTTAAGTTAGGTTAGGTTAGGTTAGGTTAGCTAGTTAGGTTAGGTTAGGTTAGGTTAGGTTAAGTTAGGTTAGGTTAGGTTAAGTTAGGTTAGGTTAAGTTAGGTTAGGTTAGGTTAGGTTAGGTTAGGTTAGGTTAGGTTAGGTTAGGTTAGGTTAAGTTAGGTTAGGTTAGGTTAGGTTAAGTTAGGTTAGGTTAAGTTAGGTTAGGTTAGGTTAGTTAGTTAGGTTAAGTTAGGTTAGGTTAGGTTAGGTTAAGTTAGGTTAGGTTAGGTTAGGTTAGGTTAAGTTAGGTTAAGTTAGGTTAGGTTAAGTTAGGTTAGGTTAAGTTAGGTTAGGTTAGGTTAGGTTAAGTTAGGCTAGGTTAGGTTAAGTTAGGTTAGGTTAGGTTAGGTTAAGTTAGGTTAGGTTAAGTTAGGTTAGGTTAGGTTAGGTTAGGTTAGGTTAGGTTAAGTTAGGTTAGGTTAGGTTAGGTTAGGTTAGGTTAGGTTAAGTTAGGTTAGGTTAGGTTAGGTTAGGTTAGGTTAGGTTAAGTTAGGTTAGGTTAGGTTAAGTTAGGTTAGGTTAGGTTAGGTTAGGTTAGGTTAAGTTAGGTTAGGTTAAGTTAGGTTAAGTTAGGTTAGGTTAGGTTAAGTTAGGTTAGGTTAAGTTAGGTTAGGTTAGGTTAGGTTAGGTTAGGTTAAGTTAGGTTAGGTTAGGTTAAGTTAGGTTAGGTTAGGTTAGGTTAGGTTAGGTAAGGTTAAGTTAGGTTAGGTTAGGTTAGGTTAGGTTAGGTTAAGGTAGGTTAGGTTAGGTTAAGTTAGGTTAGGTTAGGTTAGGTTAGGTTAGGTTAAGTTAGGTTAGGTTAGGTTAGGTTAAGTTAGGTTAGGTTAGGTTAGGTTAAGTTAGGTTAGGTTAGGTTAGGTTAAGTTAGGTTAGGTTAGGTTAGGTTAAGTTAGGTTAGGTTAGGTTAGGTTAGGTTAGGTTAAGTTAGGTTAGGTTAGGTTAGGTTAGGTTAAGTTAGGTTAGGTTAGGTTAGGTTAGGTTAAGTTAGGTTAGGTTAGGTTAGGTTAGGTTAGGTTAGGTTAAGTTAAGTTAGGTTAGGTTAGGTTAAGTTAGGTTAGGTTAAGTTAGGTTAGGTTGGTTAAGTTAGGTTAGGTTAGGTTAGGTTAGGTTAGGTTAAGTTAGGTTAGGTTAGGTTAGGTTAAGTTAGGTTAGGTTAAGTTAGGTTAGGTTAGGTTAAGTTAGGTTAGGTTAGGTTAGGTTAAGTTAGGTTAGGTTAGGTTAGGTTAGGTTAGGTTGAGTTAGGTTAGGTTGGGTTAGGTTAGGTTAGGTTAGGTTAGGTTAGGTAGTTAGGTTAGCTTCACTAAAAATCCCTAGTAATCTCGAATAATCAATAAAAAATCCCTAAAAATACTCTAAAAATACCTAAAAATTACAAACAATTAATAAAAATTACAAAAAATCACTAAAAACTCAAGAAACCACTAAAAATCCATAAAAATTCCCTAAAATATACCTAAAAATCATTAAAAATCCTGAAATATCCCATACATTCCATTAAAAGTCCTAAAAATCCTTAAAAATCTCTAAAAATCCCTACAAATCCCTAAAAATCCTTAAAAATTCCTAACAATTCAAAAAATATCTAAAACTCCATAAAAGAAAATCCATAAAAATCTCTTAAAATCAATAAAAATAACAAAAAATCCATGAAAAATCCAAAAAAACAAAAAAATATATAAAAATCCATGAAAAACACCAAAAATCAATAGAAATTAATATAAATATATTAAATCTAAAAATCATTAAAAGTCCATAAAAATCTCTAAAAATCTCAAAAAATCCCTAGAACTCATTAAAAATCCCAATAAATCGCTAAAAATCGTTAAAAAAACATTCAAATCCATAAAAATCCCTACAAATCCCGAAAAATTCAAAAAATTCTTTAAAAATCTATAAAAATCCCTAAAAATCCATAAAATTTCCCTGAAAAATCCCTACAAATCAATAAAAATTCCTAAAATTCCCCAATAATCCATAAAAATTCATTAATAATCCATAGAAATCATTAAAAAATCCATACACATCTTTAAAAATTACTTAAAATCACTAGAAATAAATTAAAATTCGAAAAAATCCATAAAAATCTCTAAAAATCATTAGATATTACCAAAAATCCATAGAAATTCCTAACAAAATCCATAAAAATCTTTAAAAATCTCTAAATATCACTAAAATTCACTAAAAATACCTTAAAATCTCTAGAAATCCTTAAAACCCTATAAAGAAATGGTCAAAATCTCTAAAAATCGCTAAATTCAACTAATAATCCCTAAAATTTTCTAAAACTCCTGAAAAATCCCTGTAAATAACTAAAAATTCCTAAATTTTTCTAAAAATCCTTAAAAATTTATAAAAACCAATAAAAATTTCTAAAAAAAATCTCTAAAAAATCCTTAATATTCCTAAAAATTCATAAAAAAATACCAAAAATCTTTAAAAATCCATGCAAATCCCTAAAAATCCATTAAAAATCTTAAAAAATCTCTAAAAATCTCTAAGAATCCCATAAAATTTTCTAAAAATCCTTAAAAACTCCTAAAAATTCATAAATATTCAAAAAAAAATCCTAAAAAATCTCGAAAAATCCCAAAAATTCCATAAAATTCCAAAGAAAAATCCCTACAAATAAATTAAAATTCCTGAAAATCCCATAAAATCCAAAAAAATTCATTAATAATCCATGGAAATCCCTAAAAAATCCATAAACATCTTTAAAAATTACTTAAAATCCCTACAAATAAATGAAAATTCGAAAAAAATCCATAAAGATATCTAAAAAAATCTTTAGATATTACCAAAAATTAAAAGAAATTCCAAAAAAATACATAAAATTCTTTAAAAATCTCTAAAAATCCCTAAAATTTGCTAAAAATCCCTTAAAATCTCTAGAAATCCTTAAAAATCTATAAAAATTTGTCAAAATCTCTAAAAATCACTAAAATCAACTAATAATCCCTAAAATTCTCTAAAACTCCTTAAAAATCTCTAAATTTTTCAGAAAATCCTTTAAAAAAATTAAAAATCCTTGAAAATTTCTAAAAAAAATCACTAAAAATCTCTCAAAAAAATTCTTAATATCCCTAAAAATTCATAAAAAATACCAAATATCTGTAAAAATCCATGCAAATACCTAAAAATCCATTAAAATTCTTAAAAAATTAAAAAAAATCTCTAAAAATCCCAAAAATATCCCCCAATATCCATAGAAATTCCTAAAAAATACATACACACTCCTAAAACTCTCTAAAAATCCCTAAAACTCACTAAAAATCTTTAAAAATCCCTAAAAATTCCCCAAAATACCTAAAAATCTCAACAAATGCATATAAATCCCTAGAAATTCATAAAAATCCCTACAAAATCATTAAAAATCGAGAAAAATTCATAAAATCTCTATAAATCCCAAAAATTACCTAAAAAATTCCTAAAAATTATAAAAAATCCCGACAAATCCCAAAAAATCCATAAAAATTCCTAAAAAATAATAAAAATCTTTATAAATCCCAAAAAATTCCTACAATTCTCTAAATATCCTTAAAAATTTCTAAGCATTCAAAAAAATCCCTAATAATCACTACAAATCACTGAATATCCCTAAAAATCCAGGAACATTTCAAAAAATCCATAAAAATCTACAAAAATCCCTAGAAATCACCAAAAATAAATTGAAATTCTTAAAAACTCCGTAAAAATCCCCTAAAAATCTTTGAAAGTCACTAAAATTCACTATAAATCACAAAAATCTCTAAAAATCCTTAAAAATCCATACAAATCCCTAAAAATCTCTAAAAATCCTTAAAACTCACTAAAAATCCCTGAAATTCTCTAGAAAGCCTTAAAACTTCCTAAAAATCAATAAAAATCCATAAATATCCCCAAAAACCACTAAAAATCCCTAAAAATCCTTAGAATTCTCTAAAAATCCTTAAACATTCCTAAAAATCCATAAAAATCCCTTAAAAATCCCTAAACCTAACCTAAACTAACCTTTAACCTAACCTAACCTAATATAACCTAGAAAATCCTTAAAAATCCAAATAATCCCTACAAAACTTTAAAAATCCCTAAAATTCTCAAAAAATCACTAGAATCTCAAAAAATCCCTAAAATTCAATAAAACAAGTACCTAAAATCTTCTATAAATCTTTAAAAATTCCTAAAAAAAATTAAAAATCCCTAAAATATTCTTAAAAATCACAAAAAATCCATAAAAATCCATAAAATTGACCTGAAAAACCCTAAAAATCAATAAAAATCCCTAAAAGTCCCAAATAATCAATAAAAATTCATTATAAATTTGTATATATCCCTAAAAATTCCCTAAAACTACCTAAAATAACAATTACTTAACCTAACCTAAGCTAAGCTAACCTAACCTAATCTATTACCTAGAAAAATCCCTAAAAATCCTTTAAAATCCCTCAAAATCTATGGAAAGCCCTAAAAATCACCAAAAAAAAAACCATAGAAGTTAATAAGAAATCTATAAAAATCTCAAAAAAAAACACCTAAAATCCCTAAAAATATATAAAATTCCTAAAAAAAAAACACCTAAAATCCCTAAAAATATATAAAATTCCTAAAAAATCCTAAAAAATCTCTACAAATCATTAAAATTTTCCAAAAATTCTTGAAAATTCCTAAAAATCCGTAAAAATCCATAACAAAATCTCTAAAAATCTCAAAAATTTTGTAAAAATTACAAAAATATCCTTGAAAATCCCTTTAAAAATTGCCTAAAATTCTCAAAAAATCCAAAAAAATCCCTAAAAATCCATAAAAAATAAAAAATCTTTAAAAATCCCTAAAAATCCGTAAAATTCTCAAAATAATCCTTAAAATTCCTAATAATACATAAAAATCCCTTAAGCATCACTAAAAATCTCTAAAAATCAATTAAATTCCCTATAAATCCATAAAAACTTCTAAAAATCCTCACTTAATCTAGCCTAACTTAACCTTTAGCCTAACCTAATCTAACCTAGAAAAATCCCTAAAAAGCCATAAAAACCCCTAAAATCTCTCTAAAAAAAAAACTAATATTCCCTAATGAGCTCTAAAATCTCTAAAAATTCTTAAGCATCTCTAAAAATCCATAGAATTTCTTAAAAGCCCTAAAATTCTCTAAAAATCCTTAAAAATCTCTAAAAAAATCCCTTAAAATTCATAAAAAATCATAAATATCTCTAAAAAAATCCCTAAAATAATTAAATTCCCTAAAAATCTTTAAAATTCCTTAAAAATCCCTGAAATTCAAAAAAATTTCCTATAAAATCCCTAAAAATCATTAAAAATCCCTAAAAATCCCAAAAAAATATAAAAATTCCTAAAAAATCCATACAAATTTCTAAAAAAAATTACTTAACCTAACCTAAGCTAACCTACCCAAACTAACCTTCAACCTAACCTAACCTAATCTATAACCTAGAAAAATCCCTAAATATACTTAAAAATCCATAAAAATCTATACAAATCCTAAAAATCACCAAAAATCCATAGAAATTGATAATAATAAATCCATAAAAATCTTTAAAAACTCCTAAAATCCCCAAAAATCTATAAAAATTCATAAAATATCCCTAAAAAATTCAAAAAATTCTTGAAAATCCCTAAAAATCCATAAAAAATCTCTAAAATTCTCTAAAAAAATAAAAATTACAAGAAATCCATGAAAATCCCTTAAAAATCCCTAAAATTCTCAAAAAAATCCCTAAAAATTGGCAAAATTATCAGGTTAGGTTGTTAGGTTAAGTTAGGTTAGGTTAGGCTAGGTTAGGTTAGGTAAGGTTAGGTTAGGTTAGGTTAGGTTAGGTTAGGTTAGGTTAGGTTAGGTTTGGTTAGGTTAAGTTAGGTTAGGTTAGGTTAGGTTAGGTTAAGTAAGGTTAGGTTAGGCTAGGTTAGGTTAGGTTAGGTTAAGTTAGGTTATGTTAGGTCAGATTAGGTTAGGTTAAGTTAAGTTAGGTTAGGTTAGGTTAAGTTAGGTTAGGTTAGGTTAGGTTAGGTTAAGTTAGGTTAGGTTAGGTTAAGTTAGGTTAGGTTAGGTTAGGTTAGGTTAAGTTAGGTTAGGTTAGTTTAGGTTAGGTTAGGTTAAGTTAGGTTAGGTTAGGTTAGGTTAAGTTAGGTTAGAGTTAGGTTAGGTTAGGTTAGGTTAGGTTAGGTTAGGTTAGTTAGGTTAGGTTAGGTTAGGTTAGGTTAAGTTAGGTTAGGTTAGGTTAGGTTAGGTTAGGTTAGGTTAGGTTAGGTTAGGTTAGGTTAGGTTAGGTTAGGTTAGGTTAGGTTAGGTTAGGTTAGGTTAGGTTAGGTTAGGTAAGTTAGGTTAGGTTAGGTTAGGTTAGGTTAGGTTAGGTTAGGTTAAGTTAGGTTAGGTTAGGTTAGGTTAAGTTAGGTTAAGTTAGGTTAGGTTAGGTTAGGTTAAGTTAGGTTAGGTTAGGTTAAGTTAGGTTAAGTTAGGTTAGGTTAAGTTAGGTTAGGTTAGGTTAGGTTAGGTTAGGTTAGGTTAAGTTAGGTTAGGTTAGGTTAGGTTAGGTTAAGTTAGGTTAGGTTAGGTTAGGTCAGGTTAAGTTAGGTTAGGTTAGGTTAGGTTAAGTTAGGTTAGGTTAGGTTAGGTTAGGTTAGGTTAGCTAGGTTAGGTTAGGTTAGGTTAGGTCAGGTAGTTAGGTTAGGTTAGGTTAGGTTAGGTTAGGTTGGTTAGGTTAGGTTGGGTTGGGTTAGGTTAGGTTAGGTTAGGTTAGGTTAGGTTAGATTAAGTTAGGTTAGGTTAGGTTAGGTTAAGTTAGGTTAGGTTAGGTTAGGTTAGGTTAGGTTAAGTTAGGTTAGGTTAGGTTAGGTTAAGTTAGGTTAGGTTAGGTTAGGTTAGGTTAGGTTAGGTTAGGTTAGGTTAGGTTAGGTTAAGTTAGGTTAGGTTAGGTTAAGTTATGTTAGGTTAGGCTAGGTTAGGTTAGGTTAGGTTAGGTTTGGTTAGGTTGGGTTGGGTTAGGTTAGGCTAGGTTAAGTTAGGTTAAGTTAGGTTAAGTTAGGTTAGGTTAGGTTAGGTTAGGTTAAGTTAGGTTAGGTTAGGTTAGGTTAAGTTAGGTTAGGTTAGGTTAGGTTAAGTTAGGTTAGGTTAGGTTAGGTTAGGTTAGGTTAGGTTAGGTTAGGTTAAGTTAGGTTAGGTTAGGTTAGGTTAGGTTAAGTTAGGTTAGGTTAGGTTAGGTTAGGTTAGGTTAGGTTAAGTTAGGTTAGGTTAGGTTAGGCTAGGTTAGGTTAAGTTAGGTTAGGTTAGGTTAGGTTAGGTTAGGTTCAGTTAGGTTAGGTTAGGTTAGGTTAGGTTAGGATAGGTTAAGTTGGTTAGGTTAGGTTAGGTTAAGTTAGGTTAGGTTAGGTTAGGTTAGGTTAGGTTATGTTAGGTTAAGTTAGGTTAGGTTAGGTTAGGTTAGGTTAGGTTAAGTTAGGTGGTTAGGTTAGAGGTTAGAGTTAGGTTAGGTTAGGTTAGGTTAGGTTAGTAGGTTAGGTTAGGTTAGGTTAGGTTAGGTTAGGTTAGGTTAGGTTAGGTTAGGTTAGGTTAGGTTAGGTTAGTTAGGTTAGGTTAGGTTAGGTTAGGTTAGGTTAAGTTAGGTTAGGTTAGGTTAGGTTAGGTTAGAGTTAGGTTAGGTTAGGTTAGGTTAGGTTAGGTTAGAGTTAGGTTAGGTTAGTTAAGTTAGGTTAGGTTAGGTTAGGTTAGGTTAAGTTAGGTTAGTTAGGTTAGGTTAGGTTAAGTTAGGTTAGGTTAGGTTAGGTTAGGGAGGGTTAGGTTAGGTTAGGTTGGGTTAGGTTAGGTTATTTTAGGTTAGGTTGGGTTAGGTTAGGTTAGGTTATGTTGGGTTGGGTTAGGTTAGGTTAGGTTAGGTTAGGTTGGGTTAGGTTGGATTGGGTTAGGTTGGTTGGGTTAGGTTGGGTTAGATTAGGTTAGGTTAGGGTTAGGTTAGGTTAGGTTAAGTTAGGTTAGGTTAGGTTAGGTTAGGTTAGGTTATAGTTAGGTTAGGTTAGGTTAGGTTAGGTTAGGTTAGGTTAGGTTAGGTTAGGTTAGGTTAGGTTAGGTTAGGTTAGGTTAGGTTAGGGTTAGGTTAGGTTAGGTTAGGTTAGGTTAGGTTAAGTTAGGTTAGGTTAGGTTAGGTTAGGTTAGGAGTTAGGTTAGGTTAGGTTAGGTTAGGTTAAGTTAGGTTAGGTTAGGTTAGGTTAGGTTAGGTTAGGTTAGGTTAGGTTAGGTTAGGTTAGGTTAAGTTAGGTTAGGTTAGGTTAGGTTAGGTTAGGTTAAGTTAGGTTAGGTTAGGTTAGGTTAGGTTAGGTTAAGTTAGGTTAGGTTAGGTTAGGTTAGGTTAGGTTAGGTTAGGTTAGGTTAGGTTAGGTTAGGTTAGGTTAGGTTAGGTTAGGTTAGGTTAGGTTAGGTTAGGTTAGGTTAGGTTAAGTTAGGTTAGGTTAGGTTAAGTTAGGTTAGGTTAGGTTAGGTTAGGTTAAGTTAGGTTAGGTTAAGTTAGGTTAGGTTAGGTTAAGTTAGGTTAGGTTAGGTTAGGTTAGGTTAGGTTAAGTTAGGTTAGGTTAGGTTAGGTTAGGTTAGGTTAGGTTAGGTTAGGTTAGGTTAGGTTAGGTTAGGTTAGGTTGGGTTAGGTTAGGTTAGGTTAGGTTAGGTTAGGTTGGGTTAGGTTGGGTTGGGTTAGGTTAGGTTAGGTTAGGTTAGGTTAGGTTAGGTTAGGTTAGGTTGAGTTAGGTTAGGTTGGGTTAGGTTAGGTTAGGTTAGGTTAGGTTAGGTAGTTAGGTTAGCTTCACTAAAAATCCCTAGTAATCTCGAATAATCAATAAAAAATCCCTAAAAATCTCTAAAAATACCTAAAAATTACAAGCAATTAATAAAAATTACAAAAAATCACTAAAAACTCAAGAAACCACTAAAAATCCATAAAAATTCCCTAAAATATACCTAAAAATCATTAAAAATCCTGAAATATCCCATACATTCCATTAAAAGTCCTAAAAATCCTTAAAAATCTCTAAAAATCCCTACAAATCCCTAAAAATCCTTAAAAATTCCTAACAATTCAAAAAATATCTAAAACTCCATAAAAGAAAATCCATAAAAATCTCTTAAAATCAATAAAAATAACAAAAAATCCATGAAAAATCCAAAAAAACACAAAAATATATAAAAATTCATGAAAAACACCAAAAATCAATAGAAATTAATATAAATATATTAAATCTAAAAATCATTAAAAGTCCATAAAAATCTCTAAAAATCTCAAAAAATCCCTAGAACTCATTAAAAATCCCAATAAATCGCTAAAAATCGTTAAAAAAACATTCAAATCCATAAAAATCCCTACAAATCCCGAAAAATTCAAAAAATTCTTTAAAAATCTATAAAAATCCCTAAAAATCCATAAAATTTCCCTGAAAAATCCCTACAAATCAATAAAAATTCCTAAAATTCCCCAATAATCCATAAAAATTCATTAATAATCCATAGAAATCATTAAAAAATCCATACACATCTTTAAAAATTACTTAAAATCACTAGAAATAAATTAAAATTCGAAAAAATCCATAAAAATCTCTAAAAATCATTAGATATTACCAAAAATCCATAGAAATTCCTAACAAAATCCATAAAAATCTTTAAAAATCTCTAAATATCCCTAAAATTCACTAAAAATACCTTAAAATCTCTAGAAATCCTTAAAACCCTATAAAGAAATGGTCAAAATCTCTATAAATCGCTAAATTCAACTAATAATCCCTAAAATTTTCTAATACTCCTGAAAAATCCCTGTAAATAACTAAAAATTCCTAAATTTTTCTAAAAATCCTTAAAAATTTATAAAAACCAATAAAAATTTCTAAAAAAAATCACTAAAAAATCCTTAATATTCCTAAAAATTCATAAAAAAATACCAAAAATCTTTAAAAATCCATGCAAATCCCTAAAAATCCATTAAAAATCTTAAAAAATCTCTAAAAATCTCTAAGAATCCCATAAAATTTTCTAAAAATCCTTAAAAACTCCTAAAAATTCATAAATATTCTAAAAAAAATCCTAAAAAATCTCGAAAAATCCCAAAAATTCCATAAAATTCCAAAGAAAAATCCCTACAAATAAATTAAAATTCCTGAAAATCCCATAAAATCCAAAAAAATTCATTAATAATTCATGGAAATCCCTAAAAAATCCATAAACATCTTTAAAAATTACTTAAAATCCCTACAAATAAATGAAAATTCGAAAGAAATCCATAAAGATATCTAAAAAATCTTTAGATATTACCAAAAATTAAAAGAAATTCCAAAAAAATACATAAAATTCTTTAAAAATCTCTAAAAATCCCTAAAATTTGCTAAAAATCCCTTAAAATCTCTAGAAATAATTAAAAATCTATAAAAATTTGTCAAAATCTCTAAAAATCACTAAAATCAACTAATAATCCCTAAAATTCTCTAAAACTCCTTAAAAATCTCTAAATTTTTCAGAAAATCCTTTAAAAAAATTAAAAATCCTTGAAAATTTCTAAAAAAAATCACTAAAAATCTCTCAAAAAAATTCTTAATATCACTAAAAATTCATAAAAAATACCAAATATCTGTAAAAATCCATGCAAATACCTAAAAATCCATTAAAATTCTTAAAAAATTAAAAAAAATCTCTAAAAATCCCAAAAATATCCCCCAATATCCATAGAAATTCCTAAAAAATACATACACACTCCTAAAACTCTCTAAAAATCCCTAAAACTCACTAAAAATCTTTAAAAATCCCTAAAAATTCCCCAAAATACCTAAAAATCTCAACAAATGCATATAAATCCCTAGAAATTCATAAAAATCCCTACAAAATCATTAAAAATCGAGAAAAATTCATAAAATCTCTAAAAATCCCAAAATTACCTAAAAAATTCCTAAAAATTATAAAAAATCCCGACAAAACCAAAAAATCCATAAAAATTCCTAAAATATCATAAAAATCTTTATAAATCCGAAAAAATTCCTACAATTCTCTAAATATCCTTAAAAATTTCTAAGCATTCAAAAAAATCCCTAATAATCACTACAAATCACTGAATATCCCTAAAAATCCAGGAACATTTCAAAAAATCCATAAAAATCTCTAAAAATCCCTAGAAATCACCAAAAATAAATTGAAATTCTTAAAAACTCCGTAAAAATCCCCTAAAAATCTTTGAAAGTCACTAAAAATCACTATAAATCACAAAAATCTCTAAAAATCCTTAAAAATCCATACAAATCCCTAAAAATCTCTAAAAATCCCTAAAACTCACTAAAAATCCCTAAAATTCTCTAGAAAGCCTTAAAATTTCCTAAAAATCAATAAAAATCCATAAATATCCCCAAAAAACACTAAAAATCCCTAAAAATCCTTAGAATTCTCTAAAAATCCTTAAACATTCCTAAAAATCCATAAAAATCCCTTAAAAATCCCTAAACCTAACCTAAACTAACCTTTAACCTAACCTAACCTAATATAACCTAGAAAATCCTTAAAAATCCAAATAATCCCTACAAAACTTTAAAAATCACTAAAATTCTCAAAAAATCCCTAGAATCTCAAAAAATCCCTAAAATTCAATAAAACAAGTACCTAAAATCTTCTATAAATCTTTAAAAATTCCAAAAAAAAATAAAAATCCCTAAAATATTCTTAAAAATCACAAAAAATCCATAAAAATCCATAAAATTCCCCTGAAAAAAACCTAAAAATCAATAAAAATCCCTAAAAGTCCCAAATAATCAATAAAAATTCATTATAAATTTGTATATATCCCTAAAAATTCCCTAAAACTACCTAAAAATAACAATTACTTAACCTAACCTAAGCTAGGTTGGGTTGGGTTAGGTTAGGTTAGGTTAGGTTAGGTTAGGGGGGGTTAGGTTAGGTTAGGATAGGTTAGGTTAGGTTATAGGTTAGGTTAGGTTAGGTTAGGTTAGGTTGGGTTGGGTTGGGTTGGGTTGGGTTGGGTTGGGTTGGGTTGGGTTAGGTTAGGTTAGGTTAGGTTAGGTAGGTTAGGTTAGGTTAGGTTAGGTTAGGTTAGGTTGGTTAGGTTAAGTTAGGTTGGGTTAGGTTAGGTTAGGTTAGGTTAGGTTAGGTTAGGTTAGGTTAGGTTAGGTTAGGTTAGGTTAGGTTAGGTTAGGTTAGGTTAAGTTAGGTTAAGTTAGGTTAGGTTAAGTTAGGTTAGGTTAGGTTAGGTTAGGTTAGGTTAAGTTAGGTTAGGTTAGGTTAGGTTAGGTTAAGATAGGTTAGGTTAGGTTAGGTTAAGTTAGGTTAGGTTAGGTTAAGTTAGGTTAGGTTAAGTTAGGTTAGGTTAGGTTAAGTTAGGTTAAGTTAGGTTAGGTTATATTAGGTTAGGTTAAGTTAGGTTAGGTTAGGTTAGGTTAGGTTAGGTTAGGTTAAGTTAGGTTAGGTTAGGTTAAGTTAGGTTAGGTTAAACTAGGTTAGGTTAGGTTAGGTTAGGTTAGGTTAAGTTAGGTTAGGTTAGGTTAGCTTATGTTAGGTTGGGTTAAGTTAGGTTAGGTTAGGTTAGGTTAGGTTAGGTTAAGTTAGGTTAGGTTAGGTTAGGTTAGGTTAGGTTAAGTTAGGTTAGGTTAGGTTAAGTTAAGTTAGGTTAGGTTAGGTTAGGTTAATTTAGGTTTGGTTAGGTTAGGTTAGGTTAGGTTAGGTTAGGCTAAGTTAGGTTAGGTTAGGTTAGGTTAAGTTAGGTTAGGTTAGGTTAGGTTAGGTTAAGTTAGGTTAGGTTAGGTTAGGTTAGGTTAAGTTAGGTTAAGTTAGGTTAGGTTAGGTTAAGTTAGGTTAGGTTAGGTTAGGTTAGGGATGGGTTAGGTTAGGTTAGGTTGGGTTAGGTTAGGTTATTTTAGGTTAGGTTGGGTTAGGTTAGGTTAGGTTATGTTGGGTTGGGTTAGGTTAGGTTAGGTTAGGTTAGGTTGGGTTAGGTTGGATTGGGTTAGGTTGGCTTGGGTTAGGTTGGGTTAGATTAGGTTAGGTTAGGTTGAGTTAGGTTAGGTTGGGTTAGGTTAGGTTAGGTTAGGTTAGGTTAGGTAGTTAGGTTAGCTTCACTAAAAATCCCTAGTAATCTCGAATAATCAATAAAAAAATCCCTAAAAATCTCTAAAATTACCTAAAAATTACAAGCAATTAATAAAAATTACAAAAAATCACTAAAAACTCAAGAAACCACTAAAAATCCATAAAAATTCCCTAAAATATACCTAAAAATCATTAAAAATCCTGAAATATCCCATACATTCCATTAAAAGTCCTAAAAATCCTTAAAAATCTCTAAAAATCCCTACAAATCCCTAAAAATCCTTAAAAATTCCTAACAATTCAAAAAATATCTAAAACTCCATAAAAGAAAATCCATAAAAATCTCTTAAAATCAATAAAAATAACAAAAAATCCATGAAAAATCCAAAAAAACAAAAAAATATATAAAAATTCATGAAAAACACCAAAAATCAATAGAAATTAATATAAATATATTAAATCTAAAAATCATTAAAAGTCCATAAAAATCTCTAAAAATCTCAAAAAATCCCTAGAACTCATTAAAAATCCCAATAAATCGCTAAAAATCGTTAAAAAAACATTCAAATCCATAAAAATCCCTACAAATCCCGAAAAATTCAAAAAATTCTTTAAAAATCTATAAAAATCCCTAAAAATCCATAAAATTTCCCTGAAAAATCCCTACAAATCAATAAAAATTCCTAAAATTCCCCAATAATCCATAAAAATTCATTAATAATCCATAGAAATCATTAAAAAATCCATACACATCTTTAAAAATTACTTAAAATCACTAGAAATAAATTAAAATTCGAAAAAATCCATAAAAATCTCTAAAAATCATTAGATATTACCAAAAATCCATAGAAATTCCTAACAAAATCCATAAAAATCTTTAAAAATCTCTAAATATCACTAAAATTCACTAAAAATACCTTAAAATCTCTAGAAATCCTTAAAACCCTATAAAGAAATGGTCAAAATCTCTATAAATCGCTAAATTCAACTAATAATCCCTAAAATTTTCTAATACTCCTGAAAAATCCCTGTAAATAACTAAAAATTCCTAAATTTTTCTAAAAATCCTTAAAAATTTATAAAAACCAATAAAAATTTCTAAAAAAAATCACTAAAAAATCCTTAATATTCCAAAAAATTCATAAAAAAATACCAAAAATCTTTAAAAATCCATGCAAATCCCTAAAAATCCATTAAAAATCTTAAAAAATCTCTAAAAATCTCTAAGAATCCCATAAAATTTTCTAAAAATCCTTAAAAACTCCTAAAAATTCATAAATATTCTAAAAAAAATCCTAAAAAATCTCGAAAAATCCCAAAAATTCCATAAAATTCCAAAGAAAAATCCCTACAAATAAATTAAAATTCCTGAAAATCCCATAAAATCCAAAAAAATTCATTAATAATTCATGGAAATCCCTAAAAAATCCATAAACATCTTTAAAAATTACTTAAAATCCCTACAAATAAATGAAAATTCGAAAGAAATCCATAAAGATATCTAAAAAATCTTTAGATATTACCAAAAATTAAAAGAAATTCCAAAAAAATACATAAAATTCTTTAAAAATCTCTAAAAATCCCTAAAATTTGCTAAAAATCCCTTAAAATCTCTAGAAATCCTTAAAAATCTATAAAAATTTGTCAAAATCTCTAAAAATCACTAAAATCAACTAATAATCCCTAAAATTCTCTAAAACTCCTTAAAAATCTCTAAATTTTTCAGAAAATCCTTTAAAAAAATTAAAAATCCTTGAAAATTTCTAAAAAAAATCACTAAAAATCTCTCAAAAAAATTCTTAATATCACTAAAAATTCATAAAAAATACCAAATATCTGTAAAAATCCATGCAAATACCTAAAAATCCATTAAAATTCTTAAAAAATTAAAAAAAATCTCTAAAAATCCCCAAAATATCCCCCAATATCCATAGAAATTCCTAAAAAATACATACACACTCCTAAAACTCTCTAAAAATCCCTAAAACTCACTAAAAATCTTTAAAAATCCCTAAAAATTCCCCAAAATACCTAAAAATCTCAACAAATGCATATAAATCCCTAGAAATTCATAAAAATCCCTACAAAATCATTAAAAATCGAGAAAAATTCATAAAATCTCTAAAAATCCCAAATATTACCTAAAAAATTCCTAAAAATTATAAAAAATCCCACAAACCAAAAATCCATAAAAATTCCTAAAATATCATAAAAATCTTTATAAATCCGAAAAAATTCCTACAATTCTCTAAATATCCTTAAAAATTTCTAAGCATTCAAAAAAATCCCTAATAATCACTACAAATCACTGAATATCCCTAAAAATCCAGGAACATTTCAAAAAATCCATAAAAATCTCTAAAAATCCCTAGAAATCACCAAAAATAAATTGAAATTCTTAAAAACTCCGTAAAAATCCCCTAAAAATCTTTGAAAGTCACTAAAAATCACTATAAATCACAAAAATCTCTAAAAATCCTTAAAAATCCATACAAATCCCTAAAAATCTCTAAAAATCCCTAAAACTCACTAAAAATCCCTAAAATTCTCTAGAAAGCCTTAAAATTTCCTAAAAATCAATAAAAATCCATAAATATCCCCAAAAACCACTAAAAATCCCTAAAAATCCTTAGAATTCTCTAAAAATCCTTAAACATTCCTAAAAATCCATAAAAATCCCTTAAAAATCCCTAAACCTAACCTAAACTAACCTTTAACCTAACCTAACCTAATATAACCTAGAAAATCCTTAAAAATCCAAATAATCCCTACAAAACTTTAAAAATCCCTAAAATTCTCAAAAAATCCCTAGAATCTCAAAAAATCCCTAAAATTCAATAAAACAAGTACCTAAAATCTTCTATAAATCTTTAAAAATTCAAAAAAAAAATAAAAATCCCTAAAATTTTCTTAAAAATCACAAAAAATCCATAAAAATCCATAAAATTCCCCTGAAAAAAACCTAAAAATCAATAAAAATCCCTAAAAGTCCCAAATAATCAATAAAAATTCATTATAAATTTGTATATATCCCTAAAAACTCCCTAAAACTACCTAAAAATAACAATTACTTAACCTAACCTAAGCCAGGTTGGGTTGGGTTTGGTTAGGTTAGGTTAGGTTAGGTTAGGGGGGGGTTAGGTTAGGTTAGGTTAGGTTATAGGTTAGGTTAGGTTAGGTTAGGTTAGGTTAGGTTAGGTTGGGTTGGATTGGGTTAGGTTAGGTTAGGTTAGGTTAGGTAGGTTAGGTTAGGTTAGGTTAGGTTAGGTTGGGTTAGGTTAAGTTAGGTTGGGTTAGGTTAGGTTAGGTTAGGTTAGGTTAGGTTAGGTTAGGTTAGGTTAGGTTAGGTTAGGTTAGGTTAGGTTAGGTTAGGTTAGGTTAGGTTAGGTTAGGTTAGGTTAAGTTAGGTTAAGTTAGG
>JAXCGZ010004799.1:0-30204 GCA_037179515.1 Halocaridina rubra | reverse complement strand
TAACAATGCATTTATTAATATTCCTTCATATAATATTTATCGCTATGACAGTGGTAGAGGTGGAGGTGTATGTTTATATGTTAAAAATTATTTGAAGGCCACTGAACTAAATCTTGAAACTGAGAAGCACGAAGGAGTGGAAGATAAATGGATCTCTGTCCAACATAAAAAGTTTCCTTCTATTATCATAGGCTGCGTGTACCGCCACCCCAAAGCCTCGGTAACCTCTTTTAGCTATATTTTGGACGTTTTTAAGGAGATAATTTTAAAAAACAAACCAGCTTTTATATATGGCGATTTTAATGATGATCAACTAAAAAGAGAAAATAAAATGAGTAGACTTATTAAGAATTTAAATCTAGAACAGATTATAAATAAACCAACTAGAATCACTCCCACTTCAGTTTCCCAAATCGATCTAGTAATAACAAACTCCAAACATATGATAACTAAGTGTGACGTAATGCCAAGCCCTATAGCAGACCACGAGGAAATTGTAACGTCCCTAAATATTCGCAAACCAAAGAGACAACCAATCTTTAAAACATTCAGATGCTTAAGAAATTATTCACAAGAATTACTTTGTAGTTTACTTATGAATGACGTACATAAATTAAATGAAATTCTATATACCGATAATATTAATACACAAGTAAATATTTTAACCAGTGTCTTATCATCATGTATAGATCGATGTGCACCACTCGTGACAAGAGAAATATTTCGTCCCCCCGCTCCTTGGATAACAGATGACATAAAAAACATTATGAAAGAAAGAGACAAACTGCAAAATGAAGTAAAACTACAAAGAGATAATATCCCTTTAAGAGAAAAGTTTACAGAGCATAAGAAACAAGTAAAATCATTATTAAGTAACAGTAAGAAACAGTATTACAAAAATGAATTTCAAAATGCTAAAGGCAATATCTCTGATACATGGAAAATTGCTAAAACCATGCTTTCCAATAACTGTAATAAAAGTAGTAACATATCAATTATACCCGATGAGGTAGATGTAAGTGCTAAAGCAGAAGAGTTCAATAATTTTTTCGCTGAAGTGGGGAAAAAAACATTTGAAGAAACAAAAAAAGAAATAATAAATGAAATCAATAATAGTAATGGTGGTAATAATAATAATAATGATGATGGTAGTAGTAATAATAATAGAAATGTTGATAATGGTGTAAATAATAATGATGGTGGTAATAATGGTAATGATAATAGTGATGATGGTAGTAATAATAATAATAATGTTCAAGAACATAGTGCATTCAATAGAAGTAATGATGTCTTTAACCCTACTACAGTAGATTGTAATACAGTAATCTTAGTAATAAAAAATCTGAAAGACTCTAATGCATATGGATCAGATGGAATTTGTTTTCGTTTTATTAGAGATTCATTATTTGTAATAGCTTATTATCTGACGGTAATAATCAATACTTCCATAGTTACCAATATCTACCCAGATTTATGGAAAAATCCCCATGTAATTCCTGGTTTTAAAAATGGAAATCCTGACGACGTCTCTAACTATAGACCAATCTCTTTACTACCAATTTTATCAAAGATACTTGAAAAGATTGTTGCAAATCAGTTAAGTGAGTTTCTTGAAAAAAATAAACTTATTGCAAAAAGTCAACACGGTTTCAGGCCAAAATTATCAACTGAAACTGCCTTATTGAAAATATCAGATGAAATATACAAAAATATAGATAATAAGAAAATATCATTGCTACTACTACTCGATCTTTCTAAAGCTTTTGATAGTGTACACCATACCACTCTATTAGAAAAATGCAAAAAAATGAACATTGACCCAAGCTGGTTCGAGAACTATTTAAAAAACCGCTACCAGTCAGTCAGAATAAAAGATGTAGTCTCAAGTCGCAAGAAGGTATTGTTTGGGGTCCCTCAGGGATCGATCCTAGGACCTATACTTTTTCTAATATATGTAAACGATCTAGTAAAATATTTACCTAACTGTTATGTCATTCAATATGCTGACGATACTCAAATCTTAATTGAAGGAGAAATTAATGATTTGGAAAATATTATTCGTAGAGCAGAAGAAATTTTGTATATGGCTAAACGTTACTTTCTAAAAAATGGTCTGTTACTTAATGAAACTAAAACCCAATCTATTCTTATCGGATCCAGACAATTATTATCAGAAGTTGATGACAATCTTCATATAAATTTTAACGGTAATATCATTAAGCCAATGAACTCGGTAAAGAACCTAGGTGTCTATTTTGACCGTTACATGAATTTTGAAATGCATATAGATGAAATTTATAAAAAAGTAATGGGTACTCTAATATATCTAAATAGGGTAAAAGACTCATTTGAAACATCAACTCGTATAATAATTGTCCAGTCCTTAGCTATGAGTTTAATTAATTACTGTCTCAAAGTTTGGGGATGTACAAATAAGACTCAATTACAAAGAATACAAAAGTTACAAAACTTTGCAGCACGAGTGGCTGTTGGCAATGTAAGAAAATACGAGCACATCTCTCCTGTTTTAAAAGATCTAGAATGGATAAAGATTAGAGATAAATATGTTTTTGATATATGTACCTTTGTTTTTAATATACTAAGAAACAATATTCCTGATTGCTTGTATAATTTTTCTACAGTAAGCTCAGTTACCGGGTTAACTACCCGTCAAGGGGAAGATTTATTAGTACGAAGGTCTAAAACTGATATTGGCTCAAGAGATATAAACATTCGTGGACCTCATTTATATAATCAGCTTCCCAGAGAACTAAAAAATGCTGGTTCAGTGTATACTTTTAAATATAATCTTAAGAAGTTGCTCTTAAAGGAAGATTTTACTTGTATATTTTAATGGTACACTCATCTTTATGATTTGTTTGTTTTAGTATGTCTATATCGTACACCACAGATGTCTATCTGGAATATATATGTATCTTATTTAAATACCCAATGTACATTGGAATAAAGGATTATTATTATTATTATTATTATTATTATTGTCAAACTCTGTCTCTGTCTTTGTCAAACACTGTCTCTGTCTCTGTCAGAGACTGTCTCTGTATCTATCTCTGACAAAGACTGTCTCTGTCTCAGTCAGAGACTGTATCTGTCTCTGTCTGTCTCTCTATCTTTGTTTCTGTAAGAGACTGTCTCTGGCTCCGTTTCTGTCTTTTTTTCTGTCGGAGACTGTCTCTGTCAGAGACGGTCTCTGTCACAATCTCTGTCAGAGACGGTCTCTCTCTCTCTCTCTCTCTCTCTCTCTCTCTCTCTCTCTCTCTCTCTCTCTCTCTCTCTCTCTCTCTCTCTCTCTCTCTCCTCTCTCCTCTCTCTCTCTCTCAGAGATTGTCCCTGTCAGACACCGCATCTGTCTCTGATAGAAACTGTCTCTGTCTCTGTCTCTATCTCTGTCTGTCAGATACAGTCAATGGCTCTCTTTCTGTCAATGTCTCTGTCAGAGACTGTCTCTGTCTCTGTCATAAACTGTCTCAGTCTCTGTCTCTTTCAGAGACTGACTCTGAATCTGTCCCTTTCTTTGTCAGAGACTGTTTCTGTCTCTGTCTCTGTGTCTCTCAGAGATTCTCTCTGTCCCTGCCAGAGACTGTCTCTGTCTCTGCCTCTGTCTCTCTCTCTCTGTCTGTGTCTCTGTCAGAGACTGCCTCTGTCTCTGTCTCTGACTTTTTCTCAGTCAGAGACTATACCTCACTCTGTCTCTGTCCGAGACTGGTTTGTCTCTGTGAGAGACTGTCTCTGTCTCTGTCAGAAAGTGTCTCAGTCTCTGTCTCTGTCAGAATCTGAATCTATCTCGGTCTCTGTCTCGGTTAGAGACTGTGTATGTCTCTGTCTCTCTCAGAGACTGTATCTGTCTCTATCAGAGACTGTCTCTGTCTTTGTCAGAGAATATCTCTGTCTCTGTCTCTTTCTCCATCAGTATATCTGTCAGATACTGTCACTGTCTCTTTTCTGTCTCTTTCTCTGTCAGGGACTTTTTCTGTGTCTGTCTTTTAGAGACTGACTCTGTCTTAGGCTTGGTCTCTGTCAAAGACTGTCTGTGTCTATGTATGTTTCTCTGTCTCTTTCAGAGACGTTCTCTATCTCTGTCCCTGTTTCTGTCTGAGACGGTTTCTGTCTTTGTCTCTCTCATAGACTCTCCCTGTCAGAGACGGTCTCTGTTTCCATCTCTGTCTCTTTCAGAGACTGTTTCTGTCTCTGTCTCTGTCAGAGAATGTCTCTGGCTCTGTCTCTGTCAGATACTGTCTTGGTCTCTGTCTCTGTCAGAGACTGTCTCTGTTTCTGTCTCTATCAGAGACTCTCTGTCTCTGTCTGAGACTTTGTCTTTCTCTGTCTCTCTATCTGTCAAAGAATTTCCCTGTTAGAGACTGTCTCTGTGAGTGACTGTCTCTGTGAGTGACTGTCTCTGTCTCTGTGTCTGTCACTGCCAGAGACGTTCAAAAATGTCAAGCACTGCTAGCATTTTGTCTTTGGAGAATCCTACACGGGATTTTATCGATGCTAACTACAAGAAGGAAGATCTACAAAAGCAGTGTCGTGAATTAGGTTTATCAAACGTATGGGAAAACAAAAACACATTGAGCGATATGATTCTTGAGCAGCATCGTTGTGCTAAAACAATCGCACCAGAAAGCAACATTCAAGTTGAACACCCGACTGGGCGTGACGTTTTGAGAGTCGTGGAGGAATTGAGAGAGAGAGAGAGAATGTTGGAGACAAGGATATAAAAGACCCGAAAGAGCTTTTACACGCTGCTCATGTTAAAATTGATAAATTAAGTGACCATGTGATCTTACTCGAAGAACAGATAACTTCACTTCAGAGCACTTATTCAAGCCAACCATTAAACCCATCTCTTAAACAATCGTTATCTTCCAGTCCGCAACCTGAGGGAACCTTCTTATTAGGAGATACGGATCTCTCCACTGTGAGACACTCGGACTTGAGCAGTCACTGTTATGTCCACACAGTAAGGGGTGCAAATCTTGACCTTATCAAGTGTTGGGTTTCTGCAAAGCTCCAATTGATACCAAGCAGTTGCATCCTATACTGCGGCCTCCAGGATATTTTGGACAAAGCAATTCCCAGTGATATCTTTGACAAGCTTGGCTCTCTTGTTGCAGAATTAAAGGGAGTGAATGAAAACATGAGCATACATATATGTGAGCTCACCACCATTCCTAATGTCCGTGATTATGACGAGCACATAATCAGTTTTAATAATCAAGTCGCAACATGGAGCACAAATAATGGGGTTTCAATAATCAAAACCAATCTGCAATACAGGCTTGGGACAGGTGAAGTTGATCATATGTGTTTTAATGATACCTATGAAAATGAAAACTTTTTAAATAGGTTTGGCATCATCAGGCTGCTCAACGTCATCTCCAAGCAATGTTTATCGCTTAAACTACATGAAAACTGGGAAAGTATCATGAGCCAAAGTATGCCGACCTCATTAAACAACAATCCGTGGAAAGTCAACTTTAATGAAAACAACCCCAAGAACGACTACGGAACTACTAGATATCTCCAGAGTTAACACTTTGAGGTAAGAGGAGGGCGAAATTCAAGACCAAATGTCAGAAAATTCAACTCTCAAACCAATACCAGGCACTACGAAGACTCGCCTGTCAGGACTTTCTACAGAGGACAACGAAATGTCAATTCCAGACACAATAACTATCACTCTGAATATGATCGTCGAAATAACTACTTGGGCGCTCAAAACTTCAGACACTCTCATCGTCAACACGGAGGCTGGGCAAACCAGCAAGGAAAAAGTCCCCAATACCAGTATCATCCTCACCCCTATAACGCATAGCTACCAACGAGACCCATGAAAAAATATGACCATCTAAAAGTTGAACATCTAAATGCACAATCATTAATAGGAAATTTTAATCAGATAGAGGCCCACATATTGAACTGGGACATTGACGTAAAGTGTATTAGCTAGTCATGGCTTCTCCCCCTTACAGCTAATCGTTTCATAGATATATCTGGTTATTCAATTTATCGCAGTGATGCAGGAATGGGTGGAGGTGTATGTGTGTACGTGAAGGAAGACCTCAAGGTGAATGTCTTAACTACTACGCTCGAGAGGCCTGACAACATGGAAGATTTGGTTGAGTATCCAGTATAGAAACCTTCCTTCTTTTATAATTGGGTGTGTTTATGGTCATCCGCATGCACTCTATAACTCTTTTACATATTTGAGTGATGTCTTTACTACAATGTGTTTACGCAATAAACCCCTTTTGATTTTAGGTGATTTTAATGATGATCAGTTTCCCTCAGATACCAAAATTGGAAAAATAACCCAATCCCTATATTTAACCCAGATGATTAAAAAAGCCACCCGCATTACGTCTACTTCCTCAACATTAATAGACTTGGCTATTACAAACAGACCTAATCTTATTATCCACTCTGATGTTCTTTCAAGTCCAGTAGGTGATCATGAGCTTCTCACCATCACTATCAATGTAAGGAAAGAAAGGAAACCTCCAGAAATTAGAACATTTCGGTCGTTAAGAAATTACTCTCAAAATAATTTTTGTGACCTTCTTCTAAATGATACAGATGCTCTAAAATATATTCTACGTACTGATAATGTCAATAACCAAGTTTCCTTTTTCATGAGCACTTTTAATGAATGTTTAAATTCTTGCGCTCCTTTTGTAACAAAAGAGATTAAGCGGCGCTACGCTCCTTGGATTGATGATCAAATAAAGGAGGTGATAAAAAACAGAAACAATGTGCATAAAGTGTTTAAGCTAAATAGGTTAGACCCCATGGCTGAAAGTATCTATCGAAAACAAAAAAAAAGTAGAAAATATGATATCCATTAGTAAATCGAACTACTTTAAAGAACAATTTTTGAAAAGTAAGGGCAACATTAAGGGCACATGGAACGTTATAAAGAAAATAATTCCTGGAAATAAAAAATCATCTGGATTGCTAGGAGATTCAGAAGCTGAGCTCAAAAATAAAGTGGAGATATTTAACAAACACTTTGCCATGATAGGAGAAAACACTTTCAGGAAATCCCAAGAAAACCCGATAGATTCTAATTTACTTATGAATAATCGTCCTTCATTACCATAAAAAAACTTGAATAAATTTAGGCCACAGCCAGTCGACATCAACACTTTAATACTGACCATTAAGAGTTTAAACGCAACAAACTCTTATGGCTCTGACGGGATACCTTTTCGATTCTTGGTCGATTCCTTACCCGTTACCATTTACTATATTCTTATAATTATGAAGACATCCATTGTAACAGGTGTTCATCCGGATTTTTGGAAGCATTCTATTGTGGCCCCAGTTTTAAAAACGGAGATGCTGAAAATGTTGGAAACTACAGACCTATTTCTCTATTGCCCATCCTCTCAAAGATACTAGAAAAAATTATTGCGAACCAATTGATTGATTTTCTCGAATCTAATAAATTACTTGCAAAAAAACCAATATGGCTTCCGACCAAATCTTTCCACTGAAACAGCTTTGCTCTCAGTTACCAATAAAATTTATGAAAACATTGAAAACAAGAAAATTGCTTCTTGATCTATCTAAAGCATTTGATAGCGTCAACCATCAAATTTTACTCAAAAAATGCGAAGATTTAAATATTGATTCACTTTGGTTTGAAAACTATCTTGAAAATCGAGTTCAGTCAGTACGCATTGGATCAGCCATATCCTCTCCTCAGAAAATAAAGTTTGGAGTCTCTCAGGGATCGATCTTGGGGCCTTTACTATTTCTTAATTACATAAATGATCGGCCTATATATATTCGTGACTGCCTCCTTGTTATATACGCCGATGACACTCAGATCTTACTGACAGGAGAGATTGATAAAACTAATGAATTGCTACAAAAAGCGAGAGGTTCTAATTAGTGCTAAAGCTTATTACAATAAGAATGGGCTCCTTTTAAACGAGAGCAAAACTCAACTCATTTTCTTTGGCTCAAGGCAGTACATATCCAGTATTCCAAATAACATCAATTTAAGACTCGGCGATGTCACACTCGTTCCACCACAAAGTGTCAAAAACCTTGGAGTACATATGGACAACGATTTAACTTTCAATGTTCATATCGATGAATTGCAGAAAAAGATTACAGGTACACTTCTCTTTATTAACCGTGTAAGTGATAGTTCATCTTTGAATGTCGAGTCATGGTGGTGCAGTCCTTGGTACTTAGTATCTTTAACTACTGCTTGAGAGTTTGGGGCTCAACTAATAAGACACAAATGGGCAGAGTAAGTAAAATGCAGAATTTCGCTGCTAAGGTTGCTGTAGGGGGCGCTCGCAAACATGACCATGTCACCCCAATATATGATAAATTAAAATGGCTCCGTATGGATGAGAAATACATTTATGAAATGTGCCTTTTAATCTTCAAAATTCATCACAAGTTTATTCCCGACTGGTTCTTCACTTTGCCAACTGTAGCTCAGATTCGAGGGGAAAGATTCAACACTAGAAGTCTGGACACCCTTTATATCCCAGGAACAAACACTGATACAGGAGCTAGAGCATTAAATGTTATTGGACCTAAACTATGGAATCAACTACCACAAAACATAAGATGCAGTCAGACAATATCCTCTCTCAAAGGCCACCTTATGAAACTTCTATTGAGGGATTAAGCTTCGTCTTGTGCGATGTTAGTTGATGTCCTCTTTGAAAAACAACATCATGAAATTTTATTCAAGGACTAAGCTTTGTCCTGTCTTATCTTTTTATACATACATACATATACCTTGGCTGTTTCCCCCTTTAACTGGGGGGTAGCCGACATCAAGAAAGGAAAACAAATAGGGGGATTACTTTGCTCTATGGGCAATGACGAGGGAGCTAGCGACCGTTCAGATGGCACTGCTGGAGTGCCACAGCCCATCCTCCCGGCTCTTCCACAACCTGTGTCGCTTCACAACTGCCAGCTCCTCCTACTGCCCCTACCACAAGGCTATCTCTGTAAGATGCAGCCCCGTGGTAACAGCAGATGCCCATCAGAGCCGCGTCACAATCACTCGCCACTCATTCCTATTCCTAGCACGCTCACTTGCTTCCCTCACATCCATCCTCCTATCATTCAGGGCTCTCCTTACTCCATCCATCCACCCAAACCTAGGTCTCCCTCTAGCATTTCTCCCATCAGCTCTCGCATTCATCACCTTTTTCAGCAGCCTTTCATCATCCATCCTTTCCACATGGCCAAACCATCTCAGAACATTCATATCTACTCTGGCTGCAATTTCTCTCCTCACACCCGTTCTTGCTCTCACCACTTCATTCCTAACCCTATCCAATCGAGATACACCAATCATACTCCTCAGGCATTTCATCTCAAACACATTTAGTTTCCGTCTCTCACTTACTTTCATACCCCATAACTCTGATCCATACATCACAGTTGGCACAACCACTTTCTCATACAAAACTTACTTAACATTCATTTCCAACCCTCTATTCTTCATCACTCCTTTCAATGCACCCAACACTTTACATCCTTCATTCACTCTGTGACACACATCTGCTTCCACTCCACCATTTGCAGCTATAACCGAGCCTAAATACTTAAGCCGATTAACCTCCTCAAGTGTCTCTCCATTCAACATAACATTCAATCCAGCGCCATCCTCATTTCTTGTACACCTCATAACCTTACTCTTTCCCACATTCACTCGCAGCTTCCTTCTCTCACACACCATTCCAAATTCTGACACTAACTGACACAGCTTTTCCTCTGAATCTGCCACCACCACAGTATCATCTGCAAACAGCAACTGATTCAGCTCCCACTCGTTATCATCCCCATCTACCATTCTCAAACCTCGACCACGCACTCGCTCATTCACCTCTCTTACAACTCCATCAATATACAAATTGAACAGCCATGGTGACATCACACATCCCTGTCTCAGTCCCACACTCACTGGAAACTACTCACTCACTTCATTCCCTACCCTAACACAAGCTCTACTACCCTCATACAAACTCTTCACTGCATGCAACAATTTACCGTTGATTCCATATAATCTCAAAACATTCCACATAGCCTCTCTATCAACTCTATCATATGCTTTCTCCAGATCCAAAAATGCAAAATACACATCCTTACCCTTTGCTAAATATTTCTCACATAACTGCCTAACTATAAAAATCTGATCTATACAACCTCTACCTCTCCTAAAACTACTCTGCACTTCCGCGATCACATATTCTGTCTTATCCCTAATCCTATTAACCAGTATCCTACCATACACTTTTCCTACCACACTTAACAAACTTATACCCCTAAAATTACTGCATTCATACATATCTCCCTTACCTTTGCATAGGGGCACTATACAGGCAATCACCCAATCCACTGGCACCAATGACAACATAAAGCATATATTAAGCACTCTCACTAACCATTATTATTACATTTGTATGTTATGTGATGGCGGGGAAATTGTATACAGTCCTTTTAGCTATGACATTAATGTAATATCCTCTTAATAATCTGTTTATAATTACGTTTATATAACTATTGTATTGTACCTATTATGTAATAACCATTATTATTGATGGAATAAAGAATTTTGACTTTGACTTTGACTTCTCTGTCTCCGTCTCTATCAGAGACTGTCTCTGTCTCTGTGTCTGTCACTGCCAGAGACGTTCTCTGTCTCCGTCTCTATCAGAGACTGCCTATGTCTCTCTCTCTGTCTCTGTCTCTATCAGAAACGGTCTCTGTCTTTGTGTCTTTCTCAGTCAGACACGGTCTCTGTCTCTTTCTGTCTTTCTCTCTGTCTCTGTCAGAGATGGTTTCTGTCTCTATCTGTGTCTCTGTCTCTGTTAGTGGCTGTCTCTGGGTCTTTCTCTGTCAGTGAAGGTCTCTGTCTTTGTCTTTGTCTCTGTCAGAGATGGTCTTTGTCTCTGTCTCTGTTAGTGGCTGTCTCTGGGTCTCTCTCTGTCAGTGAAGGTCTCTGTCTTTGTCACTGTCTCTGTCTCTGTCAGAGACTGTCTCTGTCTCTGTCAGAGACTGTCCCTGTCTCTTTTTCTGTCTCTGTCACTGTCAGAGACTGTTTCTGTGTCTCTCTCTGTCTCTGTCAGAAACTGTCTCTATCTCTGTCCTTATCTCTGTCTTTGATCCTCTCTCTGTCAGGGACTGTCTCTTTTTCTGTCTCTGTCTCAGTCAAAGACTGTCTCTGTCTTTGTCTCTGTCTCTCTCAGAGACTGTCTCTGTCTCTGTATCTCTCAGAGACGGTCTCTTTTTATGTCTCTGTCTCTGTCAGAGACTGTTTCTGTCTCTGTCTCTGTCAGAAACTGTCTCTATCTCTGTTTTTGTCTCTGTCTTTGATTCTGTCTCTGTCAGAAACTGTCTCTGTCTTTGTCAGACTCTGTCTCTGTCTCTGTCTCAGTCAGAAAAGTTCTCTGCCTTAGTCTATATCTGTGTCTCTGTCAGACACGGTCTCTGTCTCTGTCTCTTTCTCTGTCTCTGTCAAATTCGGTCTCTTTCTCTGTCTCTTTCTCTGCCAGAGACTGTCTCTGTCTCTGCGACTGTCTCGGTTTCTGTCTCTGTCAGAGACGGTCTTGTCTCTGTCTCTCTCTTTGTCTTTGAGTCTGTCTCTCTCAGAGATGATCTCTGTCTCTGTCTCTGTCTCGGTGTCATTCTCGGTGTCTGTCAGAGACGGTCTTGTAGAGGATTTTTAGAGGCTGGCTCTGTCTCTGCCTCTGTCTCTGTCAAAGACTGTCTCTGTCTATGTCTCTTTCTCTGTCTCTCTCAGAGACGGTCTCTATCTCTGTCCCTGTTTCCTTCTGAGATGGTCTCTGTCTTTGTTTCTGTCTCTCTCTTTGTCTCTCTCATAGACTGTCCCTGTCAGATACTGTCTCTGTCTCTTTCTCTTTCAGAGACTGTATCTGTCTCTTTCTCTGTCATAGAATATCTTTGTCTCTGTCTCTGTCAGATACTGTCTCGGTCTCTGTGTCTCTCAGAGACTGTCTCTGTATCTGTCTCTCAGAGACTGTCTCTGTGTCTGTCTCTGTCAGAGACTGTTTTTGTCTCTGTTTCAGTCTCTGTTAATGACTGCCTCTGTCGCTGTCTCTGTCTGAGAAATTTACTGTCAGAGATTGTCTCTGTGAGTGATTGTCTCTGTGAGTGACTGTCTCTTTTTCTGGGTCTGTCACTGTCAGAGACTGTCTCTTTCAGAGACGTTCTCTGTGTCTCTGTCTGTCTATGTCTCTATCAGAAACAGTCTCTGTCTTTGTCTCTGTCTATGTCAAACACTGTCTCTTTTTCTGTCTAGGTCTCTCTCTCTCTCTCTCTCTCTCTCTCTCTCTCTCTCTCTCTCTCTCTCTCTCTCTCTCTCTCTCTCTCTCTCTCTCTCTCTCTCTCTCTCTCTCTCTCTCTCTCTCTGTCAGTGAGGGTTTCTGTCTCTATCTTTGGCTCTGTCTCTGTTAAAGGCTGTCTCTGTCTCTTTCTCTGTCAGAGAAGGTCTCTGTCTCTGTCTCTGTCAGAGACTGTCTCTGTCTCTGTCAGAGAAAGTCTTTGTTTCTGTCTCTGTCAGAGATTGCTCTTATTCTGTCTCTGTCAGAGACTGTCTGTGTGTGTGTGTGTGTGTGTGTGTGTGTGTGTGTCTCTGTCTCTGTCAGAGACGGTCTCTTTTTCTCTCTTTCTCTGTCAAAGACTGTTTCTGTCTCTGTCTCTGCCAGAAACTGTCTCTATCTCTGCCTTTGTCTCTGTCTTTGATTCTGTATCTGTCAGGGACTGTCTCTGCCTTTATCAGAAACTGTCTCTGTCTCTATTTATGTCTCGGTCAGAAAAGTTCTCTGCCTTAGTCTATATCTCTGTCTCAGTCAGACACGGTCTCTACCTCTGTCTCTCTCTCTGTCTCTGTCAAACTAGGTCTCTTTCTCTTTCTCTTTCTTTGTCAGAAAATGTCTCTGTCTCTGCCTCTGTCTCGGTCTCTGTCTCTTTCAGAGACGATCTTTGTCTCTGCCTCTCTTTTTGTCTTTGTGTCTGTCTCTCTCAAAGATGATCTCTGTCTCTGTCTGTGTCAGAGACGGTCTCTGTCTCTGTCTCGGTCTCGGTCTCATTCGCGTTATACGTCAGAGACTGTCTTTGTCACTGTTTCTGTCTCTGTGTCTGTCTCTCTCAGAGGCAAACTCTGTCTGTCAGAGACAATCTCGGTCTCTGTGTCTGTCTCTGTATCAGTCTCTGTCACAGAAGGTCTCTGTCTATGGCTCTGTTTCTGTCTCTGTCTCGGTCAGCGACGGTCTCTGTTTCTGTCATTGTCTCTGTCAGAGACGGTCTCTGTCACTGTCTACATCAGAGACGGTCTCTATCTCTGTCTGTCTCTGTCAGAGACAGTCTCTGTCTCTGTCAGAAACTGCCTCTGTCTCGGTTTTTTTCTCTGTCAGAGAAGGTCTCTCTTTCTTTATATGTCTCTGACTTTGTCTTTGTTAAAAACGGTTTCAATTTCTGTCTCTGTCTCTGGCAGAGACGGTCTTTGTCATCTCTTTCTCTGTCTCTTTTTCTGTCACACTTAGAGGCGGTCTCTGTCTCTGTCGGAGACGGTCTTGGTCATGATCTTTTTCTCCAACAGAGACGGTTTCTGTCTCTGTCTCGGTCAGAGACAGTGTCTGTCTCTGCCACCAACAGAGACGGTTTATGTCTTTTTCTCTGTATCAGTCTGTCTCTATCAGTGACTGTGTCTGTCTCTGTCTATGTCTCTGTCTATGTCAGACACAGTATTTGTCTCTGTAAGGGACTGTCTCGGTCTCTATCCCGGTCTCATTCTCGGTCTCTGTCAGAGACGGTCTTTTAAAGGATTTTTAGAGACTGGCTCTGTCTCTGCCTGTCTCTGTCAAAGACTGTCTCAGTCTATGTCTTTTTCTCTGTCTCTCTCAGAGACGGTCTCTATCTCTGTCCCTATTTCGGTCTGAGACGGTCTCTGTCTTTGTCTCTGTCTCTCTCTTTGTCTCTCATAGACTGCCCCTGTCAGATACTGCCTCTGTCTCTGTCCCTTCCAGAGACTGTTTCTGTCTCTTTCTCTGTCATAGAATGTCTTTGTCTCTGTCTCTGTCTCTGTCAGATACTGTCTCGGTCTCATTGTCTCTCAGAGGCTGCCTCTGTGTCTGTCTCTGTCAGAGACTGTTTTTGTCTCTGTTTCAGTCACTGTTAAAGACTACCTCTGTCGCTGTCTCTGTCTGAGTCTGCCTCTGTCTCTGTCGGAGACGGTCTTGGTCTAGGTCTCCTTCTCTGTCAGAGACGGTCTCTGTCTCTGCCTCTGTCAGAGACGGTGTCTGTCTCTGCCACTAACAGAGACGGTTTCTGTCTTTTTCTCTGTCTCAGTTTGTCTCTATCAGTGACTGTGTCTGTCTCTGTCTATGTCTCTGTCTATGTCAGACACAGTATTTGTCTCTGTAAGGGACTGTCTCGGTCTCTGTCAGAGACGGTCTTTTAGAGGATTTTTAGAGACTGGCTCTGTCTCAGCCTCTGTCTCTGTCAAAGATTGTCTCTGTCTATGTCTCTTTCTCTGTTTCTCTCAGAGACGGTCTCTATCTCTGTCCCTGTTTCTGTCTGAGATGGTCTCTGTCTTTGTCTCTGTCTCTCTCTTTGTCTCTCTCATAGACTGTCCATGCCAGATACTGTCTTTGTTTCTGTCTCTTTCAGAGACTGTTTCTGTCTCTTTCTTTGTCATAAAATGTCTTTGTCTCTGTTTCTGTCAGATACTGTCTCGGTCTCTGTGTCTCTCAAAGACTGTCTCTGTGTCTGTCTCTGTCAGAGACTGTTTTTGTCTCTGTTTCAGTCTCTGTTAAAGACTGCCTCTGTCTCTGTCTGAGACTGTCTCTGTCTCTGTCTCTGTCAAAGAAATTCACTGTCAGAGATTGTCTATGTGAGTGATTGTCACTGTGAGTGATTGTCTCTGTGAGTGACTGTCTCTTTTTCTGGGTCTGTCACTGTCAAAGACTGTCTCTTTCTGAGACGTTCTCTGTCTCTGTCACTATCAAAGACTGTCTCTGTGTCTGTGTCTGTCTCTGCCAGAGACTGTCTCTTTCAGAGACTGTCTCTGTCTCTCTGTCTGTCTCTGTCTCTATCAGAAACAGTCTCTGTCTTTGTCTCTGTCTATGTCAGACACTGTCTCTTTTTCTGTCTAGGTCTCTCTCTCTGTGTGTCAGAGATGGTGTCTGTCTCTATCTCTGTCTCTGTTAGAGGCGGTCTCTGTCTCTTTCTCTGTCAGAAAAGGACTCTGTCTCTGTCAGAGAAAGTCTCTGTTTCTGTCTCTGTCTCTCTGTCTGTCTCTGTCTCTATCAGAAACAGTCTCTGGCTTTGTCTCTGTCTATGTCAGACACTGTCTCTTTTTCTGTCTAGGTCTCTCTCTCTCTCTCTCTCTCTCTCTCTCCTCTCTGTCAGAGATGGTTTCTGTCTCTATCTCTGACTCTGTCTATGTCTATATATCTGCCTATGTTAGAGACAGTATTTGTCTCTGTAAGGACTGTCTCGGTCTCTGTCTCTGTCTTTGTCAGAGACTGTCTCCATCTCTGTCTCTGTGTCTTTCAGTCTATGTGTCTGCCTAAGTCAGACACAGTTTTTGTCTCTGTTTCCGTCTCTGTTAAAGACTGTCTCTGTCTGAGACTGTCTCTGTCTCTGTCAAAGAATTTCACTGTCATAGACTGTCTCTGTGAGTGATTGTCTCTGTGAGTGACTGTCTCTTTCTATGGGTCTGTTACTGTCAGAGTTTGTCTCTTTCAGAGACGTTCTCTGTCTCTGTCTCTATCAGACACTCTCTCTGTCACTGTGTGGGTCTCTGTCAGAGACTGTCTCAGTCTCTTTCTCTGTCTCTGTCTCTATCAGAAACGGTCTCTGTCTTTGTCTCTGTCTATATCAGACACGGTCTCTTTTTCTGCCTAGGTCTCTCTTTCTCTGTCAGTAGTGGTTTTTGTCTCTATCTCTTTCTCTGGCTCTGTCTCTGTTTCTGTTAGAGGCGGTTTTTGTCTCTTTCTCTGTCAGAGAAGGTCTCTGTCTTTGTCTCTGTCTCTGTCTCTCTCTCTATCTCTCTCAGAGTCTTTATCTGTCTCTGTCAGAGACTCTCTCTGTCTCTGTCTCTCTCAGAGACTGTCTCTGTTTCTGTCTCTGTCAGATATTGTCTCTGTCTCTGTCAGAGAATGTCTCACACTCTCTGTCTCTGTCAGAGAGGGTCTCTTTTGCTGTTTCTGTCTCAGTAGGAGACTGTTTCTGTCTTTGTCTCTGTCTCTGTCAGAAACTGTCTCTATCTCTGTCTTTGTCTCTGTCTTTGAATCTCTCTCTGTCTGAGACTGTCTCTGTCTTTGTCAGACACTGTTTCTGTCTCTGTTTCTGACTCGGTCAGAAAAGTTCTCTTCCTCAGTCTATATCTCTGTCTCAGTCAGACACGGTATTTGTCTCTGTCTCTTTCTCTGTCTCTGTCAAATTCGGTCTCTTTCTCTGTCAGAGACTGTCTTTGTCTCTGCCTCTGTCTCTGTCAGAGACGGTCTTTGTCTCTGTCTCTCTGTTTGTCTCTGTGTCTGTCTCTCTCAGAGATGATCTCTGTCTCTGCCTTTGTCTGTGTCAGGGACTGTCTCTGTCTTTGTCTGTGTCAGAGACTGTCTCTGTCTGTGTCAGAGACTGTCTCTGTCTCAGTCTTATTTTCGGTCTCTGTCAGAAACGATCTTTGTCACTGTCTCTGTCTCTGTGTCTGTCTCTCAGAGACGATCTCTGTCTCTGTCAGGAACAATCTCGGTCTCTGTGTCTGTCTCTGTCTCAGTCTCTGTCAGGGATGGTCTCTGTCTCTGTTTCTGTCTTTGTGTCTGTCTCTGTCTCTGTCAAAGACGGTCTCTGTTTTTGTCACTATATCTGCTAGGGCCAGTCTCTGTCACTGTCTCCATCAGAAAGGGTTTCTATCTCTGCCTTTGTTTCTGTCAGAGACAGTCTCTGTCTCTGTCAGAAACTGTCTCAGTCTCTGTTTCAGTCTCAGTCAGAGAAGGTTTCTCGTTCTTTCCATGTCTCTGTGTCTGTCTTTGTTAGAAACGGTTTCAGTCTCTGTCTCTGTCAGTTTCTCTGTCTCCTTCTCTATCACAGTCAGAGATGATCTCTGTGTCTGTCTCTGTCGGAGACGATCTTGGTGTCAGTTTCTGTCTCTCTCAGAGACAGTCTCTGTCTCTGTCTTGTCAAAGATGGTGTCTGTCTCTGCCGCTCACAGAGACGTTTTCTGTCTTATTCTCTGTCTCAGTCTGTCTCTGTCTGTGACTGTGTCTGTCACTGTCTATGTCTCTGTCTCCTACAGAGACAGTATCTGTCTCTGTCTATATCTCTGTCTCTCACAGAGACAGTATCTGTCTCTGTAAGAGACTTTTTCATCCTCTGTCTCTGTCTCTATCTTTGTCAGAGACTGTCTCTGTCTCTGTCTCTGTCACAGACTGTCTCTATCTCTGTTTCTGTCTCTTTCAGAGACTGTCTCTGTGTCTGTCTCTGTCAGAGACTGTTTTTGTTTCTGTTTCTGTCACTGTTAAAGACTGTCTCTGTCTCTGTCTCTCTCTGAGTCTGTCTCTGTCTCTGTCAGAGAATTTCACTGTCAGACACTGTCTCTGTGAGTGACTGTCACTTACTCTGGGTCTATCACTGTCAGAGTCTGTCTTTTTTATAGACGCTCTCTGTCTCTGTGTCTGCCTCTGTCCGAGACCGTCTCAGTCTCTCTCTCAGTCTCTGTCTCTATCAGAAATGGTCTCTGTCATTGTCTCTGTGTATGTCTGACACGGTGTCTCTCTCTCTCTCTCTCTCTCTCTCTCTCTCTCTCTCTCTCTCTCTCTCTCTCTCTCTCTCTCTCTCTCTCTCTCTCTCTCTCTCTCTGTCAGAGTTGGTTTCTGTCTATTTCTGTCTCTGGCTCTGTCTCTGTTAGAGGCAGTCTCTGTCTCTTTCTCTGTCAGAGTAGGTCTCTGTCTTTGTCTCTGTCTCAGACAGAGATGGTCTTTGTCTCTGTCTCTCTCTCTATATCTCTCAGAGTCTGTCTCTGTCTCTGTCAGAGACTTTCTCTATCTCTGTCAGGGACTGTCTCTTTCTCTGTCTCTGTCTTTGTCAGAGATTGTCTCTGTCTCTGTTTCTGTCATAGACTCTCTCTCTCTCTCTCTCTCTCTCTCTCTCTCTCTCTCTCTCTCTCTCTCTCTCTCTCTCTCTCTCTCTCTCTCTCTCTCTCTCTGTCAGAGACGGTCTCTTTTTCTGTCTCTGTCAGAGACTGTCTCTGTCAGAAACTGTCTCTATCTCTGTTTTTGTCTCTGTCTTTGATTTTGTCTCTGTCAGAAACTGTCTCTGTCTTTGTCAGACACTGTCTCTGTCTCTGTTTCAGTCTCGGTCAGAAAAGTTCTCTGCCTCAGTTTATATCACTGTCTCAGTCACACACGGTCTTTGTCTCTGTCTCTTTCTCTGTGTCTGTCAAATTCGGTCTCTTTTCCTGTCTCTTTCTCTGTCAGGGACTGTCTCTGTCTCTGCCTCTGTCTCGGTCTCTGTCTCTGTCAGTGACAGTCTTTGTCTGTGTCTCTCTCTTTGTCTTTGTGTCTGTCTCTCTCAGAGATGATCTGTCTCTGCCTTTGTCAGTGACGGTCTCTGTCTCTGTCTCCGTCTCTGTCAGCGAGGGTCTCTGTCACTGTTTCTGTCTCTGTGTCTGTCTCTTTCAGAGACGATCTCTGCCTCTGTCAGAGACAATCTCGGTCTCTGTGTCTGTCTTTGTCTCAGTCTCTGTCAGATAAGGTCTCTGGCTCTGTTTCTGTCTTTGTCTCTGTCAGAGACGGTCTCTGTTTCTGTCACTGTCTCTGTCAGAGACGGTCTCTGTCACTGTCTCCATCAGAGACGGTCTCTCTCACTGTCTTTGTCTCTGTTAAATACAGTCTCTGTCTCTCTCAGATACTACCTCTGTCTCTGTTTCTGTCTCTGTCAGAGAACGTCTCTCTTTCTTTCTATGTCTATGTCTCTGTCTTTGTTAGAAATGGCTTCAGTCTCTGTCTCTGTTTCTGTCTCTGTCAGAGACGGTTTCGGTCACTTTCTCTGTATCTTTCTCTGTCACGGTCAGAGACGGTCTCTGTCTCTGTCGTAGACGGTCTTGGTCTCGGTCCTTGTCCCTGTCAGAAACGGTCTTTGTCTCTGTCTCTGTCAGAGACAGTGTCTGTCTCTGCCACTGATAGAGACGGTTTCTCTCTTTTTTTCTTTCTCAGTCTGTCTCTGTCAGTAACTGTGTATGTCTCTGTCTATGTCTCTGTCTCTGTCTGAGACAGTATCGTTCTCTGTAAGGGACTGACTAGGTCTCTGTCTTTTGTGTCTGTCTTTCTCAGAGACTGTCTCTGTCTCTGTCTCTGTCAGAGACTGTCTCTATCTCTGTTCCTGTCTCTTTCTATGTCAGAGACTGTCTCTATCTCTATCTCTGTCAGAGACTGTCTCCGTCTCTGTCTCTGTCTCTATCTCTGTCAGATACTGTCTCTGCATATGTCTCTGCCAGAGGCTGTCTCAGTCTCTGTCTCTGTCAAACATTGTTTCTGTCTCAGTCTCTGTCAAACACTATCTCTCTGTCTCTGTCAAAGACTGTCTCTGTCTCAGTCACTATCAGAGACAGTTTCAGTCTCTGTCAGAGAATGTCTCTATCTCTGTCTGTCTCTCTCTCTCTCGTCAGCCTCTGTCTCTGTCTCTGTCTCTGTGTCTGTCAGAGACTGTCTCTTTTTTTAATCTCTGTCAAAGAATGTTTCTGTCTCTGTCAGAGACTGTCTCTGTCTCTGTCTCTCTCAGAGACTGTGTCTTTCAGAGACTGTCTCTGTCTCTCTCTCTCTGTTTCTGTCTGCATCAGAAACGGTCTCTGTCTTTGTGGCTGTCTCTGTCAAAGACGGTCTCTGTCTCTGTCCAGGTCTCTCTCTCTGTCTCGGTCAGAGATGGTTTCTGTCTCTATCTCTGTCTCTGGCTCTGTCTCTGCTAGAGACAGTCTCTGTTTTTTTCTCTGTCAGAGAAGGTCTCTGTCTTTCTCTGTGTCTCTGTCATAGATTGTCTTCATCTCTGTCTCTCTCTCTGTGTCACTCAGAGACTGTCTCTGTCAGAGACTGTCTCTGTCTCTGTCATTTACTGTCTCTGTCTGTGTCAGAGACAGTCTCTCTCTCTGTCTCTGTCTCTGTCATAGACTGACTCTTTTTCTGTTTCTGTCTCTGTCAGAGACTGTCTCTGTCTCTGACTCTTTCAGAAACTGTCTCTATCTCTATCTTGGTCTCTGTCTTTGTCTCTTTCTCTGTCAGGGACTGTCTCTGTCTTTGTCACACACTGTCTCTGTGTCTGTCTCTGTCTCGATCAGAGAAATTCTCTGCCTCAGTTTATATCTCAGTCTCTGTCAGAGACTGTCTCTGTCTCTATCTCTTTCTCTGTCTCTTTCTCTGTCAGAGACGGTCTCTGTCTCGGTGTCTGTCAGAGACGGTCTTTTTCTCTATCTCTGTCTATGTCTCTCTAAAAGATGATCTCTGTCACAGCTTCTGTCAGAGACGGTCTTTGTCTCTGTCTCAATCTCTGTAAGAGACGGTCTCTGTCTCTGGCTCAGTTTCTGCTTCTATTTCTGTCAGATACAGTCTCTATCTTTGTCACTGTCTCTGTCAGAGACAGTCTCTTTCACTGTCTCCGTCAGAGATGGTCTTTGTCTCTGTCTTTGTCTTTGTCTCTGTCAGAAACAGTCTCTGTCTCTGTCTTTGTCTCTTTCAGAGACAGTCTCTGTCTCTGTCTCTGTCAGAGACGGTCTCCGTCTCAGCTTCTCTCTCTGTAAGAGAAGGTCACTGTCTCAGATTCTGTCTCTGTCAAAGAAGAAATATCTGTCTCTTTCTATGTCTTTGTCTCTGTCTCTGTTAGAGGCGGTCTCTGTCTCTGTCAGAGACTGTCACTGTCTCGGTCTCTGTCTCTGTCTCGGTCACAGTCAGAGACGGTATCTGTCTCTGTCTCTCTCAGACACGGTCTTGGTCTCGGTCTCTGTCTCTGTCAGAGATGGTCTCTGTCTCTGTCTCTGTCAGAGGCGGTCTCTATTTGTGTCTATAACAGAGGCGATTTCTGTCTCCGTCTTTGTTTTTGCCTGTCACTGTCATATACTGTCTCTGTCACTGTCTATGTCTCTGTCTCTGTCTGAGACAGTATAGTTCTCTGTAAGGGACTGACTCGGTCTCTGTCTCTGTCTTTGTCAGAGACTGTCTCTGTCTCTGTCAGAGACTGTCTCTGTCTTTGTCAGAGACTGTCTCTATCTCTGTTCCTGTCTCTTTCTATGTCAGAGATTGTCTCTGTCTCTGTCTATGTCTCTATCTCTGTCAGATACTGTCTCTGGCTATGTCTATGCCAGAGGCTGTCTCAGTCTCTGTCTCTGTCAAACATTGTTTCTGTCTCTGTCTCTGTCAAACACTATCTCTCTGTCTCTGTCAAAGACTGTCTCTGTCTCAGTCACTGTCAGAGACAGTTTCAGTCCCTGTCAGAGAATGTCTCTGTCTCTGTCTGTCTCTCTCTCTCTGTCAGACTCTGTGTCTGTCAGAGACTGTCTCTTTCTTTATCCCTGTCAAAGAATGTTTCTGTCTCTGTCAGAGACTGTCTCTGTCTCTGTCTCTCCCAGAGACTGTGTCTTCCAGAGACTGTCTCTGTCTCTTTCTCTGTTTCTGTCTGCATCAGAAACGGTCTCTGTCTTTGTGGCTGTCTCTGTCAAAGACGGTCTCTGTCTCTGTCTAGGTCTCTCTCTCTGTCTCGGTCAGAGATGGTTTCTGTCTCTATCTCTGTCTCTGGCTCTGTCTCTGCTAGAGACAGTCTCTGTTTTTTTCTCTGTCAGAGAAGGTCTCTGTCTTTCTCTATGTCTCTGTCATAGATGGTCTTCATCTCTGTCTCTCTCTCTATGTCACTCAGAGATTGTCTCTGTCTCTGTTAGAGTCTGTCTCTGTCTCTGTCTCTGTCAGAGACTGTCTCTGTCTCTGTCATTGACTGTCTCTGTCTGTGTCAGAGACTGTCTCTCTCTCTGTCTCTGTCTCTGTCATAGACTGTCTCTTTTTCTGTCTCTGTCTCTGTCAGAGACTGTCTCTGTCTCTGACTCTTTCAGAAACTGTCTCTATCTCTGTCTTGATCTCTGTCTTTGTCTCTTTCTCTGTCAGGGACTGTCTCTGTCTTTGTCACACACTGTCTCTGTGTCTCTCTCTGTCTCGGTCAGAGAAGCTCTCTGCCTCAGTTTATATCTCTTTCTCTGTCTCTATCTCTTTCTCTGTCTCTTTCTCTGTCAGAGACGGTTTCTGTCTCGGTGTCTGTCAAAGTCGGTCTTTGTCTCTATCTCTGTCTATGTCTCTCTTAAAGATTATCTCTGTCACAGCCTCTGTCAGAGATGGTTTCTGTCTCTGTCTCAGTCTCTATAAGAGACGGTCTCTGTCTCTGGCTCAGTTTCTGCTTCTATTTCTGTCAGATACAGTCTCTATCTCTGTCACTGTCTCTGTCAGCGACAGTCTCTGTCACTGTCTCTGTCAGAGACAGTCTCTGTCACTGTCTCTGTCAGAGACAGTCTCTGTCACTGTCTCCGTCAGAGATGGTCTTTGTCTCTGTCTATGTCTTTGTCTCTGTCAGAGACAGTCTCTGTCTCTGTCTCTGTCAGAGACGGTCTCCGTCTCAGTTTCTCTCTCTGTAAGAGAAGGTCACTGTCTCAGCTTCTGTCTCTGTCAAAGAAGAAATATCTGTCTCTTTTTATGTCTTTGTCTCTGTCTCTGTTAGAGGCGGTCTTTGTCTTTGTCTGTCAGAGACGGTCACTGTCTTGGTCTCTGTCTCTGTCTCGGTCACAGTCAGAGACGGTATCTGTCTCTGTCTCTCTCAGACACGGTCTTGGTCTCGGTCTCTGTCTTTGTCAGAGATGGTCTCTGTCTCTGTCTCTGTCAGAGGTGGTCTCTATTTGTGTCTATGACAGAGACAATCTATGTCTCTGTAAGAGACTGTCTCAGTCTCTGTCTCTGTCAGAGATTGTCTCTGTCTCTGTTTTGGTCAGAGACTGTCTCTATCTATGTTTCTGTTTCTGTCACTGTCAGACACTGTCTCTCTCTCTGTCTTTGTCAGGGACTGTCTCTGTCAGAGACTGTCTCTGTCAGAGACTGTCTCTGGCTCTATCTCTGTCAAAGACTGTCTCTAGGTCTTTTTCTGTCAGAGACTGACTCTCTCTCTCTCTCTCTCTCTCTCTCTCTGTCTCTGTTTCTATCAGAGACTGTCTCTGTCTCTGTCGGAGACTGTGTCTTTCAGAGACTGTCTCTGTCTCTATCTCTGTTTCTGTCTCTATCAGAAACGGTCTCTGTCTTTGTCTCTGTCTCCATCAGAGACGGTCTCTCTCTCTGTCTAGTTCATTCTCTCTGTCTCTGTCAGAGATGGTTTCTGTCTCTATATCTATTTCTGGCTCTGTCTTTGTCTCTCTATCTGCTTGGGACGGTCTCTGTCTCTTTCTATGTCAGAGAAGGTCTCTGTCTTTGTCTATGTGTCTGTCAGAGATGGTCTTTGTCTCTGTCTCTCTCTCTATGTTTCTCAGATACTGTCTCTGCCTCTGAAAGACTCTGTCAGAAACTGTCTCTATCTCTGTCTTTGTCTCTGTCATGGACTGTCTCTGTCTTTGCCAGACACTGTCTCTGTATCTGTCTCTGTCTCTTTCAGAGAAGTTCTCTGCCTCAGTCTATATCTTTGTCTCTGTCAGAGACGGTCTCCGTCTCTGTCTCTTTCTCTGTCTCTGTCAAATTCGGCCTCTTTCTCTGTCAGAGACGGTCTCTGTCTCTGTCTCGGTCTCGGTCTCTGTCAAATTCGGTCTCTTTCTCTGTCAAAGACAGTCTCTCACTGTCTCTGTCAGAGACGGTCTCGGTCTCAGTCTTTGTCTTTGTCTCTGTCTCTGTCTTTGTCTCTGTCGGAGACGGGCTCTGTCTCTTTCTCTGTCAGAGACGGTCTCTATCTCATTTTCTCTCTTTGTAAGAGGTCACTGTCTCAGTTTCTGTCTCAGTCAAAGAAGAAATATCTGTCTCTTTCTATGTCTTTTTCACTGCCTCTGTTAGATATGGTCTCTGTCTCTGTCTCTGTCAGAGACGGTCACTGTCTCGGTCTCTGCCTCTGTCTCGATCACAGTCAGAGATGGTATCTGTGTCTGTCTCTGTCAGACAAGGTCTTGGTCTCTGTCTCTGTCAGAGACAGTCTCTGTCTCAGTCTCGGTCTCTGTCAGAAACGGTCTTTGTCTCTGTGTCTGTCTCTTTCAAAGATGATCTCTGTCTCAGTCTCCGTCAGGGACGGTCTTTGTCTTTGTCTTTGTCTCTGTCTCAGTCTCTGTAAGAGATTGTCTCTGTCTCTGTTTCTGGCTCTGCTTCTGCTTCTGTTTCTATCAGAGATGGTCTCTGTCTCTGTCAGTGACTTTCTCTATCTTTGTTTCTGTCAGTGCCTGTCCAAGTCTATGTCTCTGTCTGAGACTGTCTCGGTTTCTGTCAGCGACTGTCTTACTCTCTGTCATAGACGGTATCTGTCTCGGTCTCTGTCAGCGGAGGTCTCTGACTCTGTCTATACCTCTGTCTCTGTCTCTGTCAGAAACGGTCTCTTTCTCAGTATCTGTCTCTGTCAGAGACGTTTTCTGTTTCTGTCTCTGTCAGCGGAGGTCTCTGCCTCTGTCTATACCTCCGTCTCTGTCTCTCTCAGAGACGGTGTCTCTCTCTGATAGAGATGGTCTCTGTCTCTGTCTTTGTCTCTGTTACTCTCAAACATGGTCTCTGTCTCTAGCTCTGTCTATGTCTCGGTCTCTGTCAGAGACGGTCTCTGTCTGAGTGTCTGTCTCTGTCTCTGTCATAGATGGTTTCTGTCTCTGTTTCTGTCTCTGTCAGAGGTCTCAGTCTCTTTCTATATCTCAATCTCGGTCTTTGTCTCTGTCTCTATCAGAGACGGTCTCTGTCTCTGTCTCTCTATCTGTCTTTGTCTCTGTCAAAGACAGTCTCTGTCTCTGCCAGAGACAGTCTCTGTCTCGGTCTGTCTCTGTTTCTGTGTCTGTCTCAGTCTCCGTCAAAGAACGTCTCTGATGTGTTGCCTCCGTGATGTATGGAAGAGCTAGAAGTGGTGTCATCTCCATTACCACGGGATAGTTGCATACTACTCCCTTGCAGGTCTTTTCTCCAGGAATTAGTTTCTGCATGAAGAAGTGGCGAGAAGTTTGTAGGTATGTGTAGGCTTCTTCATCCCTTGGTGTGAGGATCCACACCAAGTCTCTGTTTCTGTCTCTGTCAGAGACGTTCTCTGTCTCTGTCACTGTCAGCGAAGGTCTCTGCCTCTGTCTATACCTCGGTCTCTGTCTCTGTCTCTGTTTGAGACGGTCTCTTTCTCAGTCTCTGTCTCTGTCCATGTCAAGTTCCCTGTCAGCGACGATTTCTGTCTCTGTCTCTGTCTATCTCAGAGACGGTCTCATTCTCTTTTAGAGATGGTCTCTGTCTCTGTCTTTGTCTCTGTCAGTCTCTCTCAGAGATGATCTCTGTCTCTAGCTCTGTCTATGTGCCTGTCTCTGTCATAGACGGTCTCTGTCTCAGTCTCTGTCTCTGTCGGAGATGGTTTCTGTCTCTGTCAGAGAAGGTCTCTGTCTCTTTCTATGTCTCTGTCTCGGTCTTTGTCTCTGTCTCTCTCAGAGACGGTCTTTGTCTCTGTCTCTCTATCTGTCTCAGTCTCTGTCAAAAACGGTCTCTGTCTCTGTTAGAGACAGTATCTGTCTCGGTCTCTGTCTCTGTTTCTGTGTCTGTCTCAGTCTCCATCAGAAACCATCTCTGATGTGTTGATTCCGTCATGTATGGAAGAGCTAGAAGTTGTGCCATCTCCATTACCACAGGGTAGTTGCATACTACTCCCTTGCAGGTCTTTTCACCAGGAATTAGTTTCTGCATGAAGAAGTGGTGAGATGTTTGTAGGTATTTGTAGACTTCTTCGTCCCTTGGTGTAAGGATCCACACCAAGTCTCTGTCTCTGTCAGAGACGTTCTCTGTCTCTGTCTCTGTCAACGAAGGTCTCTGCCTCTGTCTATACCTCGGTCTCTGCCTCTGTCTCTGTTTGAGACGGTCTCTTTCTCAGTCTCTGTCCATATCAAGTTCCCTATCAGCGATATTTCTGTCTCTGTCTCTCTCAGAGACGATCTCTTTCTCTGTTAGAGATGGTCTTTGTTTCTAGCTCTTTCTATGTCTCTGTCTCTGTCAGAGACGGTCTCTGTCTCCGTCAGAGATTACTTCTGTCTCTCTCAGAGAAGGTCTCTGTCTCTTTCTATGTCTCTGTCTCGGTCTTTATCTCTATCTCTTTCAGCGACTGTCTCTGTCTCTCTATCTGTCTCTGTCAAAGATGGTGTCTGTTTCTGTCTCTGTCAGAGACAGTCTCTGTCTCGGTCTCAGTCTCTGTTTCTGTGTCTGTCTCAGTCTCCGTCAGAGACCGTCTCTGATGTGTTGCCTCCGTGATGTATTGAAGAGCTAGAAGTGGTGCCATCTTCATTACCACGGGGTAGTTACATACTACTGCCTGGCAGGTCTTTTCTCCAGGAATTAGTTTCTGCATGAAGAAGTGGCGAGATGTTTGTAGGTATTTGTAGGCTTCTTCGTCCCTTGGTGTGAGGATCCACACCAAGTCTCTGTCTCTGTCTCTCTCAGAGACGTTCTCTGTCTCTGTCAGCGAAGGTCTTTGCCTCTGTCTATACCTCGGTCTCTGTCTCTGTTTGAGACGGTCTCTTTCTCAGTCTCTGTCTCTGTCCATGTCAAGTTCCCTGTCAGCGACGATTTCTGTCTCTGTCAGAGACGGTCTCTGTCTCAGTGTTTGTGCCTGTCTCTGTCAGAGATGGTTTCTGTCTTTGTTTCTGTCTCTGTCAGAGGAGTATCTCTTTCTATATCTCTGTCTCAGTTTTTGTCTCTGTCTCTATCAGAGACGGTCGCTGTCTCTGTCAGAGATAGTCTCTGTCTCGGTCTCGGTCTCTGTTTCTGTGTCTGTGTCAGTCTCCGTCAGAGACCGTATAAAGTTTTAATACACACATTAGAACAAAATTTCAAACGATTACAATGAAAACTATCATAACCCAAACTTGGTTTCATTGAATTTATTGCTTTAGAATTATTGTGAAGAGAAACATCTTTAATGGATAAATTATCATGACATGAATTAACTCCAGCAACAGAAGCGAATTCAGCATCAGTTACACCTTTGTTTTATATATGAAGAAGAACTGCTCTTGTATTATGAAGAATATGTTTCAGCCAATAACCTTTGGGTTTGATTCTTTCTTATCTATATTTTGTTGAACATTATTACTTAGAGTTTTTAGCGCTATTAACTCCCTTCCAAAACTCTTTACAGTATTTGTCCTTCGAACTGGTTAGTAAGTTTTCATATCTAATGTTTTCGAGAATTTCTCATACCTGCCCATGAGCAACAGCATTACCAATCGGATTGAAGATGCCAAACATGAACAATTCTCATAATCAGAGGCATTAAATGATTTTATGTAATCCTTCCAATCAGGAATATTTTTAGCCTTATTTGCTGTAGTTTCTTCAGTTGAAGCAAGTAAAGTCAATTTTACAAATTTAAATATATAATCAACTTCAATCATTATAATTCTCAGTTGAATACAAGAAGACATCTCTATATATTATATTCATATTACATATCTTGTTATCAAAACTGTGTTTTTTATATATTTCAATTTATTTCAGACATTTTAGACCCATCACAGTTACCCTCGGGTTTACAACCAGCATGGAGTGTATTGGAAGGATTAAAAACTATATCAAAACTTAGGGGAAAATAATCAAATAAAGCCATACTATACAGTCAACATGTACATTCGACAACAACACTGCAGTCTGTATTGAACATAAAATGTGATCTAATCAACTAGTAGGGTCTTTCCTTGGCCAAAGGTAGGTAAAAGTATCAGGCGAGGCAGTTGTTTGTTAAATGCAACAAGAGATAATAATTGATTATCATCCATATAGCTTCCTAAAACCTACCCTTACCAGGGTCTGTATTAAAATCTCCTACGGTAATTATTCCATTAACATTTTGCTCTCTAGCTACAACCTCAGTTTTAGCTAACATATCTCTAAAATTAATTACTGCATCATGTCTCTGAGAGTCACATGGAGAGTATACATTTAAAATTTAAAATGTTATAATCATCATCCTGTAAAATTATTCCAATAATCGTATCATCAATTAATAAGGACGTTACATATGATGACAGACGCTTCCTCCAAAATACAGCTACTCTCTTTAATTCCCTCAGACTCTCTATCTCTAACAAATGCCGCATTCATGAAATTGCTATCCAAATCATACAAAAAAAAGATAAATAAATCACTTTTACATAGCGTTATCTCCTGTAGAAACACAATATCATGGATATTCAGAATGCTTAGAAAATTCTGCGAATTGTTTCTAACCGAATGATAGTTATAAGAAACTAACCTTAACTTCATGATTTATTATATTTAGGTGCATAAAATTTTCTACAGACCACATTTTCAGGCCAAACTTCAGCAGAAAGAAGCTTTTGTCTATCACTGATATTTAGAGAAAGTTTTGAAAGATTCACTGTTAGGATATCTTGAATTAAGACTTTCACATTTTTTCAGCTTTAATATTTTGCTCATTTAAAATATATTCGGTGATTGACTCGGAAGTAACTTGCAATTAACAGTTCCCAAACTTTCTTTGCACCCTTCATGGCTAAGTTCTCTGTCATCTCTCTTGAACCAATTAGATAAGTAGACAGAGAGACAGTGAGTAAATTAGTTAGTTAAACTGACTGATTGTTAGTTAGATAATTAGCTATTTAATTAGTTAGTTAGAGTGATATATAGATAGTTATTGTTAGATATAGTTACTTAGTTAGATTGAAATAGATATATAAATACACAGAAAGATAGTTACTTAGATGGATAGATGGATAGATAGACAGAGAGGTAGGCAGATAGGCAGAGATACAATAAGTGAGTTAGTGATATAGATAGATTGAGATAGAAAATTATCCTCTGCTGCTGCTCCTGAAAGAATGAAAAAGAAAATTAATTTTACAACTTACTGCTGCTGCTACCATTGCCGTCTCTGCTTCTGCTGCTCCTGAAAGTAAGAAAAAGAAACTACTAATACTACTTACTCCTGCTTCTGCTGCTCCTGAAAGAAAGAAAACTACTACTACTACTGCTTATTGTTGATTCTGCTTATGAAAGAAAGAAAAAGAAAACTAACACTACTGCTGCTGCTGCTACCATCGCTGTCTTTGCTTCTGCTGCTCCTTTAAGAAAGAAAAAGAAATCTTCTACTACTACTACTACTACTACTTACTGTTGCCACTGGTAATGTTGCCATTTATGCTTATGCTGCTCCTGCAAGAAAGAAAAAGAAAACTTTTACTGCTACTTACTTCTGCTGTTGCTACCATTGCCGTCTCTGCTTCTGCTGCTCCTGCAAGAAAGAGAAAGGAAGCTACTACTAGTACTTACTGCTGCTGCTGTTTCCGTAGCCCTAATTGCTTCTGCTGCTCCTGAAAGAAAAAAAAAGAAAAAGAAAACCACTACTACTACTTACTGCTGCTGCTGGTACCGTTGACGTCAATGCTTCTGCTGATCCTGAAAGAAAGAACACGAAAATTACTACCACTACTTACTGCTGCTGGTATCTTCGGTCAGTGCTTCTGCTTCTCCTGAATGAAATAAAAAGAAAACTACTACTACGACTACTTACTGCTGCTGTTCCCATTGCCGTCTGTGCTTCTTTTCCTGAAAGAAAGAAAAAGAAAATTACTACTACTACTTACAATTTCTGCTGCTGTCTTTGTCGTTCTAGCTGCTACTGCTACCGTCGCTTCATCTGCTGGAGTAGAGGTAACATGCTTTATATCCAGGTTGCCTTGCTCTGTACTTATTAAAGGCAAGAAGTGGACGTTAGTCTTTGTGAAGACACAAATTCTCGTATGCTAAGGGAGTGACGTACAGAGAGAACAAATTCAGAGTATGCTGAAGACTTTTTTTCCTGGATGTAAGTTTACTATTGATAAATTTCATCCAGAAATTAATTCTCTGGAACTTTGAGGACACATGTATTGCCCTTCTTAAGAGGTTGTACATAAAAGTCATACATACATACATACACAAGACCTCAGCTCCCCTTGCAAGGGGGGTGACCGAG